>ML811172.1:63560-78241 GCA_009831015.1 Picea engelmannii | reverse complement strand
CTGCTTATATACCCACGCAGGGGTGCCCTTTACCAATAGTCATGTCCTTTGAGACATGACCTTTCATTATTAATAATTATTATTTATTAACTATTATTATGTTATGAATATCTATTTATGTATATTTTATGTTCATAACACTATACTTTTGATTCATACTCTCTATATTCTCAACAAACTAATGTAATTGAATAAATTTCAAATGATCAGATTATTCATTGACATATAGATATACATATTGTTGTTGATATACAAAGTTTGTGTGACCGCCCTCAACTAGAACCAACATAGATCCATATTAACCCCATATCTATCAAGTGTCGAGAGGGATCAAATCTCTTGAGGTGCAAATATTTAACTTTTCCTCAAGTTTTTCACTTTAAAAAAGGTTTTCACCTCGTGATATTTGATCCCTCTCGGCGCTTGATAGATCCGAGGTTAAGATGGATCTATGTTGGTATTAAATAAGGCTTCATTGTGTTTCTTCCACAAAGGGTAAAGCACTTAAACTTGCACAAGCATCCAAACAAAATGAAAATTGATGGTTGAAGGAAGACGATATCTTAATTGGGTTGTATTCCATGTGATGGCGCTTAGGAGGTATTGACAACATAGATATTGCAAAAGCTTGGGTTGACTTGGCTAAGGGACAAAACTAGAACCAATGTTTCAAGGTTTCAATTCAATTTCTATAGAGGTAACTCGGGTTATGAACTCCCAAGTATGTTAATCATTGATCTACATGGAACACCCCCTTCGCTAAAGCCCAAATGGAAAAAAGATTTCTTCAACGCTAGTGTTGGGTTCCATAGGCATATGCTTGGAGAAACAGGTTTTGTACTTGGACTTGACATGCCAAAACTAATTCAAATAACCCTCAAGGGGAGGCTTAAAACATAGCCACTTGTAACCAAGCATTGTGCTATACTCCATGGACATTGTGGAGCAACCCCATTTCTAGTCTCACTATCAAGCATTGGATGATTGTATGCATAACTTGAGAAAGAGATCATCCAAACCTAGTGTTTGAACTCTTTCTAGGTTAATCCTATCAAAGTTGGTCAACATGAACTTCAATTTGATCTCTAACCATGTGTGCCAATACCATGTTATCGATCAAATCGTTCACACTTTGAATTCTCCTTCTGAAGAACTGTAAAGTGGAACCTCTAAGGAGTTTTGGCCAACAATTTTCCTTCATCTGCACCAAGTGGGATTTCCAAATAACTCTCCAAGAGAAAAGGTGTGTCAACCTCCCAAGACATCCAAATACTTTGAATCACAAATGTGTCAATGATTTGGACCTAAGCAAAGGTAGTAACCAATCACTGAAAAAGTTACATTGCCAAAATATCTTTCCTAACAAAAACCCTTCGTTGATATTATGTCTAAGTAGAACTTTCCAAGCCTCCTTCCTATTCATAGCTTAAACAAACATTTGGTACATAAAGTGTGGCCCTAAATACAAGGCTTGATGATGCCCTAGTCTTCATGCTCTCTTGTAATGCAATACAAATTCTATTTGGCCCTATGAAAGCATTTTCCCTAGAGTCACTTGTTGATGTGAAATTCCTAAATCCCTTTTTCCGCATATTGTAAGTTAGATTAATAGGCACCCAATACCACAGATAGTAAACATGGGTGGCAACCACCACTTTTAGTACAAATCTAAACTTCTAATGGTATGGTGAGAGGTCTAGTAACCCATCTATCAATTTTCTTCCTAACCGTTGCACAACTACCTCCCATAGATCCTTCTAAGAAGAATGGAAACCGAAGGGGTTGACAAGGAACTTAAACCACATGTGCCATTGCATTCTATAACACCCTCGGTTTGCAAGTTGGTATGGCATTGGGTGTTGGATTTGTCTAAAGCATTGAGGTTCAAGCGATTGAATGTTCAAACTTGGTGCTAGGAAAAATAAATCCAAGCATTTCATTATGTTTCCCTTGGTGGTTTTCTCCTCTAGAATAGTGAGGAAGGAGTCATTAACAAAATGGGAATTAACCAATTATCTTAGAATCTAGTGATTATTTTCTTATTGCTTCTTTGTAGACCTACGATAAATATGTGYTGACAAAGTCCCATGTGGCCTTGTAGAACTTACAAAGGAATTCAGCCAACTCAAGTGCCTTATCATCAATGATCTCATGTAGTGTAGTAACCAATTCATCTAAGGCTTGATCACACATACATATTTTCTCCTCTCTGACCTTGTTAGGGACCATGTTGATGCAATGTTACATGGTCACTTTGTGGTCAACAATAAACTTTGCACATTGAAAAACCAATTTGTAATGATCAACAAATCCTTGCTCTATCAATGCTTAGTCAGGGACTCCTCCATTTTTTATCTTGAGAATATACATCTTCTCCCATTTTTTGTCTTGAGAATATACATCTTCTCCCATTTTTTGTCTTGAGAATATACATCTTCTCTCTAGCTTCTTTAATCGCTAAAGAATATTCCTCATCTTGAGACAATGCAACTAAGCATGAAACTAGGCTACATTGTGACAACAAACTTCATTAACCCTCAAAAGGTGGTGGAGCTTGGTGGTGCTCCCCTCTTTTTCTTCCTGAAAGGGGTCAGACTAAAGTGCCTAGGATAGTTTCAAATTTTCCTTAGATTGCTTGATTTTTATTGTGTTATATTGTAACAATTTGATGGCCTTAGTGGTAAAGGAAGGTTGTTGTTCTTGTAATAGCATCCTCCTACTAGACATCCATCCATCCTTTCTTCTAGGCCTAGGAAATCGATTCCAGAGTTTTTTGTTACATGCAATACAACTAGGGCTTTGTAGGGGCGAGATATTCAAGATGAAACACATCTGTGCATGCACATTTTCTTAGCTCATGAAATAACAATGGTTTTTCCATCAACATGATCACTCTCCCACCAAAGGAATTAAGATAGGAGTTATGTGTTGAAAGTATGCCTTTATCTAGGCTTTGCAAATTCGTTTCTTAGCCCTTGCAAAGGTTATTTCAAGTAGACCACAACTCCATGGAGTCATTGGCTTCAGAATCTATCGTGATCATAGAGCCCTAATTGGGGAATTGATCCATATTATCCTGAGAACAAAATGAGATACAAACACACAAATAGTAGAGAACACATAAATACAATGAAACCCAACTTCTATTAATGAATAAAATAGAAAAACATCGTAGAACACAAACTGGCTAGAATGGGGTAGCTTATCTTTGAAGATAAAAATATGTTGGTTATGCTTTATTCGCAACAAGATTTACATCACACTCCATTGCATGCTTAAAGGACCTCCGTCACCTCAATTATATATGAGAGAGTGAGAGGAGAATAATTCCCATGATGCATGTGGGATAAATTGGTCTAAGTTTACAAAATGCCATAGGCATGTAAAACACTAAGACTTTCTAGGCAGTCACCCATCCCAGTACTAATCTAGCATGCTTAACTGTGAAGTTCTAATGGGATCCAATGAATTAACGTTATGTTGTAGGCATGCACATAATAACACTAGGAAATCAATACATGATATCTGTAATTAACAAATGGAGATGGCATTACATTACATTTCCCATCAAATGGGTGAATATCATGGTTGATCAAAACCACAGGCTCAAAAATGTTGATTTAGTGGAAAGGGTGAATGGCCACCGATATCCACCTAAAGCATTCCTCCCCCCTTAGGAAGCAATGGTCCCCATTGCGTCAAGTTCCCTCGGGAGATGGGGAAACTTTTGATGAATCTGAATCTTGATGAGCCACTTTCCTTGCCGAAGTAGTTGTCCTGCTTGTACATGGCTTGAGGAAGGATGTCATGAACATGTTGGTGGAGGTGTTGGATCCATTCAAAAGATATGGCTACATGATCTTCCTTGGTTTGAGTGTGGGAGGAATTTGTCGGTGAAGATGCAACAATAAGAGCTATATCAATAGGGGCTAATGGTTGGGACCCCAAGAACACTGAGAGGAGATTACTTTGTGGCATTTTTTTTTCCGAGGTCAATGAAGTGGAAGTAGTCAGAGCTACCTCTGTTACCTTGTAGAGTTGACCTCCCAGAGTAACAATGACACTATGAAGCTGAGACTCATAGATAGAACGATCTTTCCACATATATGGTTGTATTAAAATAACATCACATAATTCAAGTGGGGAAACATCACACAATTCCTCATCCTTGAAGGGATTGATGTCATAGGACAAGCGACACTTCTAGCTTACACATATTTCTCGTCCCTGGCTCAACCATCTGATGGTGTATGGTTGGGGGTGTGGCATCATTGGAAACTTCAATCTCTTGAAAACATCGACTGAGATCATGTTCTTCTGACTCTCATTGTCAACAATGAAATGTAGTGGGGTCCCCTTTATCCACATCTACGATTGGAAGAGGCGCTCCACCTCCTCATGATCCTTTGATTCGTCTGGTTGTATTGTTGTGGTTGCGATGGTAGTAGTGGGTTAAACATTGATGATTTGTTTCCATTTATTATGCTTTGAATCAGAGTCCGACTCATGTTTTGATTCTTTTTCTTAGAGCTCAACCACCAATGACTATTTTGAGCGACATTCATCGGTGTTGTGCCAAGGTATTTTGTGGAACTCACACCACTTTCCAGTGTCCTTCTTTGACTTCCCATCACCCGTTTTAGCTAGTGGATTGGAATGATTTTCTTGAGATTGACCCTCCTTGATTTTTCCTTCATTAGGGTTTCCTTTTCCATGCTTCTGTTGTGGCATATTTTCAAACCCAAAATCTAGTTTAGTCCACTCTTTAATTTCTACTCAATTTTGACTTCATATCAATAAGAAACTCCCAATGAGGAGATGCCCAAGAAATCCATCTCTGTTTGAATGTAACTGTGTATACCACTGTGGTACTTTAAAACCAGGTGTCATTCAGAGTATTTGATACCCAAATTTGAGCGCAATGTATGAAATATGTTAGTGTACTCTGAGACTGTCTGGTCTCTTTTTTGACGCACAGTCGTCCATCTCATGTACCGATCATCATAGTTTCCAATAGTGTAGAAAATTGAAATCCTTCTCGAGGGCATCTACAAATGTCGTCCAAGAGGGTTCTCATCCGAATGGAATAGATTCATATATGGTGTACCTCTCCCACTAACCTTCCCACCAAGATCGAACATGGGAAAGGGATTTAAGGAGCACAAAGGTGATCTTTTCACTCTAGGATTTTTTTTGGACAGAGTAATAACCTTCTAGCAGATTGAACCATTTTTTTAGAGCATCTGCATCTATCTAGAATTCAAACAAGGGAATACCGATCATCATAGTTTCCAATAGTGTAGAAAATTGAAATCCTTCTCGAGCGCATCTACAAATGTCGTCCAAGAGGGTTCTCATCCGAATGGAATATATTCATATATGGTGTACCTCTCCCACTAACCTTCCCACCAAGATCGAACATGGGGAAGGGATTTAAGGAGCACAAAGGTGATCTTTTCACTCTAGGATTTTTTTTGGACAGAGTAATAACGTTCTAGAAGATTCAACCATTTTTTTAGAGCATCTGCATCTATCTAGAATTCAAACAAGGGGATATCAAAATTGACTTGTACCTTGAAGGGTGCTCCATCTATGAAATGAATACTTGTTGAATATACCTTAGCCTCAATTGGTAGACATCAAAGGATTTGAGCAAAGTTGTCCATCATCTTGTTCCTATGTCACACAAGGGCTTCATCGAGCAACTTATTGAAAGGATCTCCTGCTCTGTCATCTCTCTTTTCTTCCACCTTGGTAGGTCTCTTGGGTTGGCGAGAGCGGTTGTGTTCAAGAGAAAATAGCTTGATACTCAACTCTCTATACCCATACCTCGTTGAGGACATGCTCTAAGAAACGACAAGGAGCAAACTACTTTGATACCACTGATCCAAATTATGATGAAAAAAAAATGATATACAAACGAAAATATAATAGATAACACATAAATACAGTGAAACCCAACTTCTATTAATGAATAAAATAGAAAAACAATATAGAACACAAACTAGCTAGAATGGGGTAGCTTATCTCTAAAGAGAAAGAGATGTTGGCTATGCTTCATTCACAACATGATTTACATCACAATCCATTTCATACTTAAAGGACCTCCTTCACTTCAATTATATATGAGAGAGTGAGAGGAGAATAATTCCCATGATGCATGCAGGATAAATTGGTCTAAGTTTACAAAATGCCATAGGCATGTAAAACACTAGGGCTTCCTAGGCACTCACCCATTCTAGTACTACTCTAGCTCGAGCGCACTTAACTGTAGATTTCTAATGGGATCCAATGAAATAACACCAAGTTGTAGACATGTACATAAGACGATTGGGAAATAATTACATGATGTCTGTAATTAAAAAATGGAGATGACATTACATTACATTCCACATCAAATCGGTGAATATCATGGTTTGTCAAAACCACAGTATTGAAAATGTTGATTCGGTGGAAAAGGTGGATGGCCACCGATATCCACTTGGATTAGGCTTGAGGACCAGTCAAGCTTGTTTTTTCTCCAGAAATTCCATTTCCCCTAATGCTTGTTTATCTCCTTGGTTTTCTACCACAATAAAATAATTGTAGACTATTCATGGCATGCTGGACAACTCATCAAACTTAGATCATCAAAATGTTTCTATTTTTCTAGCGTCATTAGAAGCATAAATGTTGGTTAGGTCTGAATTTTGATCATCAAGATATAAGAGCTTCCATACCAATATTTTAGTAGGGTGAACAAAAACTGAGGCAAGTAGAGAGGAAGTAAGTGTGGTAACATCATGCTTCCCATCAAGTTGATTAGAAGAACTTACCTTAAGAAAAATAATAGATAAGGCGATAGACAAGAATAATCCAATAATTTTGACTTCTTGCAAAAAACACAATATTTACTTTGCCAATTGAAGTCATGATCTTACACTATATATTTTTTGTGAGCGCCACTCAAAAATTAAACATTCCATGAGGAAAAATTTAGTGGGAACCTACTATGTTGTGCATATCCTTGTTCTCCCTGAGGCTAACAAAGCACTATAAGGGTTCAAAACTTTATTTGGTTTTCATAGGAATGAATAGTTATCCAAAGTAATATATTGTGGCTACATGTAGTGGCCATATACAAATCCTCTCCTGGAAAATTTCATAATGGGGAAGAAGACCAAACTCGATGATTTCCCCCTCCTTGTTGAGTAGGACCCTAAACACGTTGAAGCACTTGCTTGTTAATGAGAGGAGTTAGAGGCCTGATAGACCTACTTCCATTGGGATCATCTGGGTTGGGGCCTTTCTTGGCTTGTTATTCTTGTTTTGGTGCACAACTTGTGCCTATCTTCCTTGAATGTCATTATTAACTTGAGAACTAGATTGAGCTTGTGGGTGTTGAGCACATTGGGCCACCAAGGGGTTGACTTGGGTCATTAATGAGAAATGATGGATATGGTGATATGGTATTTGGAATTGGAATCAAGTATTACACGAGCTAATGTACTTGAAAAACTATCTAATCATTTTGTAACATACTCTAATGTGGACGCACTTCTTTAGATCCTTGGATAGGTTAACTTTGAGGTAAACACTACACTTGTGTTGAGGGTTGAACCGTTCAAGATAATGATAGATAAATGCAACACCAAGGGATGATATACAATGTAGGATAAACCAAAGTTGAATGGTAAGATTTGAAAATTCAACCCACATTGGGTAGGAATTTTAGTTACATGGTCAATGGAAAGTGCCAGTCTAGGTGGGGAATATTACCAAAGTGTTTTTATATATCCATTGGCTGTGTTGGATAACCTCAAACACATGGATCTTGTCAATACAGATGAATATGATGAAGCATTTAGTTAGCTTACAAGAATGGATATAAATCCACCTATTTGGCTTCCAAACCTCCTTGACCCAACATTATTGATAGCTTCAAGGGGAACACAACCAATGGGATATCTCAACATGTTTTCTTCTCCAAAAACATGACAAACATTGTCATATTAGTGTTGGAATCACCTAGTAATACACCTTTGCAACGAAATTCCTAGGTGCCTTTAGTGTTTCCATCATCATTGTTTATGCCATTTGAGCTTCTAGAAACAATAATAGTGTTTTTGGGCATGGGGATAGCCTTAATAGGCACCCTTAAAAAGTATCATGACAAAGGTTGCAACCAATGATGCCAGCTAGGTCAACTTCAATCAAACACGACTTATTGATTACAGAGAGGACAAACATCATGCAATCCTCACTCATTACTACCCTTGCAAAGATCCCCAATAAACCTTGTCTCAACCAAACATTGACCCATCATTTAATCTGTAACTCATTGGTTTTATCCACATTGCAAAAGATAGTTACATTTTACAATATACTAGTTTTTGATGATGATGGTAACGTCCATTGAGACCAAAACATGTATATGGACATCTTAAAATTAGTATTTTAAAACACTCTTGACAACATCTACACACCACAACACCCTTCACAACATCTCCACACCATTAAAACACCTGTAGTCTATTAAAGGGGAGCAATTGATAAGACAAGGGTTACAAATCTCATATTTGACTAGTTTTTTTAGATTATTTGTGTTTCATGACCAACTATTTTGTTTAGTGTTTTCTCAAGTCCTCTATCATTAGTTCCTCATTGTCCTTTAACACCATTTTCATGCATAATCTAATGACCTTGAATAATCTGATCATGTTCCCCATACTATTTATTTTTAGATTTGAAACTTGAAAGAATTGGATCTCACCTTTGGCAGTGAATATTCTGGAGGAGACCATTTCATGTTTGTGATTGTTTTAGATTTTGGGATTAAATAGTGTCTACCATTATATGGATGATATATTTTCATTATCTTTTGTTGCTTGATATTTTAGTATTTAAATAGGTTCATTCAATGCATAGAGTCCCTTCCAATTTTGTTGTGATTTAGATTTTGGAATTAAATGTAGGATCTTCTTATATAGGAGACCTTTTCACGATCTATTATCATTTTATCCTCCGCTTAATGGGGGTTCCTTAAATGAACTTATCATGAAGGACACATTTTCTCTAGGATATACTGATATATTGCATTCTCACAAAATGATGAGATTTAATCTCTATTGCATATGTCTTGTTGTTAATTATGTGATGAAATCCCATCTTTTAATTTCCTTCCCTAAATCTTAATTGATGCATGGTTTTGGTCATATATTGAAGTAATTAAATGCTTAATGTGAGTAGTTCCCTCTCATTTCTTTTTGAAATATTGATCTATTTTTTATATTTGAATTCTCACAAATATTTTATTTTTGACATGTCCTTCTTGTTACTTGCATTCATATTCAATATTTTCTAATAGTTTGCATGGATTTTTTAAGGTTTGAAAACATATATCATTATTTTCGAAGGAAAATCTCGTGGGATATCCTCTTATTCTTTGTAATATCCAAATGAAGGGTGGCTCAACTACCAGATAGAATAACGATTAGTAACATCGAGGTCCTCAATCGAAGTTGAACATGTGAATCAACACATATATCATAAGAGAATTAACATACAATCACTTGTTGATTTGAGTTGTTACATTGTCCCATCTTTGTAGACATGTAATTTCATCTTACTGAAATAATGATATTCATATCGTTTTACAATTTTGTGTGTGAGATGTGTTACACCTTAGATTCACTTTAGTGTACCCTATATTGTTTCCCTAGATGTGGACTATCATATGAGTAGATTATGTGCCTTAGTATATCATGACGAGCCAAAAGTGTGGTTGTATTTACACCCATGTATTGTATTGGACTATGCTTAGATGTTCTATGTATTGGTGGGGGGGCTATGTAGTATCTCCAAACCCCATGTGGTCGGTCATGGCCTATCCTTTTATTCCCCTTTTCAAGATAGGATTTGTTTTTATGGGTGCAGTTGACTACCCCTTGATGTTGGTAACTCTTCATTATGTTGGTCATTTATTATCTGGGTTGGTATGCAACATTCTTGGGGTGGATCTACTAGGACACATAATCTAGGGGAGTTACTAGTCTCTCTTACCCATTTGTATACGATATAAAAGGGTTTCTCTTTATAAAGGTTGTCACACCTATGTATACAAAAATTAATTTATGCCTAATCATGAATCCCGTGTTATGTATTCATCACACTTTGGCCATCTTCCAGCAATGTTGATTCTGCAGATGCTCATTTAGTTTCACATTTCTCGGGGTAGTGTCATGGTTTTCAAGGCCATACACGTATCTCAAGGCATTGGTCACATCCTCTAAGGAACATATGGGATATTTATTCATGCATGGAAATCATCTACACATGCCACATTGAAGATTCCAAAGCGTCCTCCCATTTCATCACTTTTTGAGTTGTTTTATGCATGATTTGAGGGTCGATCCACTCTTTTGGACGTCACACTAGACATTGGGGATTTTATGGTCCCTTTTTTGACTTGGAGGGTCATTTCCACACCTCATGGAGGTGCCTTGACATTGTATACATACATGGTCATGCCTTGGAGACATATTTCAAGGGATTATGCACATTATTTGAGGGGTCGTCGACCTTTTGAGGCCTTTTTGACTTCTTCCATGAGGTCGTTCCACATTATGAGGCTAGACGTTGGACCTTTTATTGCTTTGGATGCCTCTATACCATTATTTGAGGCCTTGACTACACTTCCTCCTTGGAATGTTGAGATAATTAAGCAAATTGACCCCTCTTCTATTGGATGGCCCCTCCCCTCATGAGGGTTTTCTGTACATGTGGCATCATTTGATTATGTTTTGACTTAGTCTCATTCTTTGTGTGGATGAAAAATATTCTTTGTTAGTTTCCTAGGATAATTTAGAAATAATTAATAAAGAATGAGAAGGAGTTAGATTCCTCCTCTATAAATAGAGGTTCTCCTCTCATTTCAAATTGTCGTGAATTGTTTGATATTGTTTGTGACTACAATTAACAGAAAACCTTCATTTTGAGGTTTTGGTGTCAATCCTTGGAGCTCTATGTTTCTTGGTTATCTTCTTGGTGCATTAAAGATTTGTTATGGTGACTCAAGAATTCTACTAGCTTTCAAGATCAATCCATTTGAAGGGTCACTATACCACTTGGAAAGGAGATGTTCTAGGGTTTGTTCCTTCCTTCTTATCTAGTTAGCTTGGGTAAGTGTTTAATCCATTGCTTTGTTTTTCCTCTTGGTTCCTTGGCAAGGGTTTTAAGTATTTTGTTCAAGTTATAGTTTGTCTTGTTGGTTAAGGTTCTTTCCTTTGAGGAATCCCTTTTTGTAGGGGCTTGGTTCTCTTAGCTTATCTTGATTAGGTTGGAGATTATTCTACCCTTAGGGTTTTAATTTCCTACCCTAGTCCTTAAGATAAAAGTGACCAATTTTTTGGAGGGGCATACTTATTGACCCCATAAGCCTTATTGGATTTAAAAAAGGTGATGAGACAAATTATTGACATAATTTTGACCTCTAGCTAAGTACTAGTTTTTCCATATTTATCATAATAATTCCAAAAATATATCCTTATCTTACATATGCTCAAAGGTATCTAGAGTATGGATGTTTAATTTTTTTTTTGTTTCCATGTATGATTAATTTAGGAGCAATGCTTTTTTTAAGTGAAATTTCACCAATTTGGTTAAATTTTAATTTTTTGAAGAAATTTAGGCTAAATGTTTTCATATTTCTATGAAAAATAATAAACTTGTAGCCTAATTTATTTTTTGCCTAAATATAAACACTTTCCATGAACATATATTAGGTTTTTATAATATTTTTCACCAAATAAATGATTTTGCATCCCAAATTTTAGGGAATATTCATTACATATGGATGATTAGTTAATAGGAACTGCTCTTGGGAAAACCATGATTTTTCAATTAAGGACATGCAAATTTATGTAGGAAAATTAAATGTTTTTAATACATTACTTGTATTATTTTTTTCACTTTTTTCGACATGTAGGTGGTATATCATGTTTTATATTAGTGTGTAGAATTATTTCAATGTATTTTAAAAGATGTTTTCCATTACCATTTCTTCTTTTTGTAAGTTCCCTCTAATTGATATACAAGTTTGTTTTTTCTCTAAATATTTTACTATGATATTTTTTTGTTAATTATTGTCAATGATGCACATGTGACACTAATGGAATGGTGTTGTTGTCAAAATTTAAAGGTTGTAACAATAAATTGATGGGTTATTGCCTAAGATAAATGATCTATTTTTTTTTTATAAATATGGTTTAATCACCAAATGGTTTGATAAGTTATGGATTTTGTGGTTTGAAAAAAAACCATCATTTACGAGGAGTTGAAATTGCTTGTGTTGCTAGATTAAACAAAGGTGCATATATTTGTGTGTGTGTGTGATTCTAATAAAGATTGTTGACCTAAATTGTAAAGCACACGAATATATCTTATAGGTCACCACGAGGGTCCTCGTATACACAAGCGGGAGAAAAACAGTTTTTACATGATAAAAATAGAGCATCTTCGATCAACAGAGAAGTGATAGCTTGTAATGTTCCCAAGCCATTTTTTCACTTGGAACATTAACTAATCACTGATTAGCTTGTTTGTGTGTGTTTGTTTGCAGGTTTACTTCTTAGGTTCGTTCTTAGGGTTTGCAAATTAAATTTAATAAACTTGTTGATCCAGAAGCCTGACAGGGCTAAAAAAGGCTAAAAAATGAAAGTGCTCGAAATCCGAAAAAACCAACGCCATTGCATCCGTCTCGTCTTCCTGATTCTGACCATATATTTACTTTGTCAAACGGGCTTCGTATGCGAAATATATCGCGTTCTTTCCGAAAACCCAAACAGGCAAAAAAAGGGGATGACTGTACAGTTCGTACAATTTGTACAGTGCCACGTGGCATGCTAACTGTACAGTCCGTACGACCATACAGATGATGTGGAAACCCCTGGAGTCGACACATGACAGGTGATGTGGCATACGGAAGACAATTGGACCAATCTATGGGTGACACGTGTCACCACTGTAAGGGTGACACGTGACACGAGATGACGTCAGCAGGTGACTGGGTAGGTACGGTGGAAGGGTACGTGGCAGACACGTGGATCATCCAAAATTTGACACTTGGAAGTCTTCTATTGGTTGTTGAGGTGCCACGTGGCCCAGTCATGGGCTGCCACGTGGCACCTTGTGGTTGGTTCATCATTTTTGTATAAAATTTTATGGTTTCACCGGGGTCGAACCCCCGACCTTCCTCCGGGATGTGGACTGGCAGGACCAGGCTAACCGCCTGCCCCACGGGTGTTTCTTATTATATAAGTGGCAAATTATATATTTGAATTCAAACAATATAACATTCGCAGGCGGAAAGGGCTGGGGCCTAGCCCCAACCCGCGGACGTATTACATACCATTTGCCCCTGCCATGGAACCGAGCGACAAGGGCGCGGGAGTAAAGGGATAGGCACTAGCTCCAGGTCGCGGGGAATCCCATGTGACTTGGACCATCCACCTTTTTGGGCGCGGTTAGTCTGTTAAGCCCGTGGACCTATGACCACGCCACCGAACCAGGAGCCAGGGACAGGGGGCCAACGCACAAACGGAGGAGCGCATGGCCACATGGCCGTCCCATATGACCAGGGCGCACGCAAAAGAGGGGCTGCACCTAATTTTAAACAAAAAGTGGGGTTTTTGTTAAAGTTTGGGATTTTATTTGATATTGAGCCTATTTTTAATGGATTTTCTCCATTTTTGGGAGATATTGGGCATTTTTGGAGCCCAAATTTTGGGAGGAAGTTGGGGATGGATAACCAACTTCATATCTATATAAACCAGGCCTGTTTGAGGCCATGGAAGGATAATCAGGGCAGATTTATGCTGAAGGGAAGCCAAGCCAAATCCATTTTTATGCAGGGAAACTATTGAGGAGAAGTCGCTTGTGGGCCATTTCTGGGAGCTCCGGACGTCTGTTTTGCATGTCGTTTTCTTTGCAGGGTTCTAGAGATCTGGAAGAACATGACCAAATTAGTCTTGTAGCCAATTGACACTGCTGCGATGTACTTTTGAGATTTTGAACAGAAATAAAGAAGCCTCCCTCACAGAGACAAAGGCCCGGAGATGTAGGCAACGTTGTGCCGAACTCCGTTATCAATTCTCGTGTTATGGTTTGCTGTCTATTATTTCCTTTTAGATATGCATATGTGTATATGGATTTCATAATTCCTCTTCTTTCCTCATTCTTTCATTAAGTTTCTCAAATGGTTAATTAACACTTGCAAAATTAAAACTCAACCATAGTCATTAAAAGATCCTACGGATCAAGTGGTATCATAGCTAGTTGACGTTTGGATTTGAGTTTTGCATGTTAACCAGGGAAAAGATACAACATGGTCAAGGTGAGCTTGTTGCAGAGAATCCATTAATTGGATATAGAAAGAGAGATTCTCACAGCGAGAAGATGGCATCGGAAGAAGGGATTTCTCAGGATGAGAAAGAGTTCCGGAAAACATTCCTTGCTATGTCGGAGATGGTGAAAGTTTTGTACGAGGATTACCCGGAACAGAAGAGACCAGTTTTGGGTGAATCTTCAAAGGGAAAAAGTGAAGAGGAAGAGGATCATCCTCAGATTCCTCCTTCACCTCCATCATCACCTCCTTCTTCTCCTTCTTCTTCAAGTTCAAGTTCTAAATCTAATGGAAAGAAAAA
>ML811171.1:50471-91199 GCA_009831015.1 Picea engelmannii | reverse complement strand
ATATATATATATATATATATATATATATATATATATCAAATGCAAGAGTTTGTTAAGTTTTATATTGAATACACCATGAAGTTATGAAGAGCTTGGTATATGAGAGTGGGGATAAAAGATATAAGTGGTGAAGTGGAATATAGCTAGTTTATGTTATTTTCTTCTTTGATCTTAAATATTTTAATGAATGGAGAATTTTGTTTTTCATTGTTATCATTTTGTGCTATCACTACAAAATGAGTTATATAAATTATATTTTTCTAGTATGGTTAAAAGATTTGAAATTTCTTTAAAATTCTATGGAGATAAACTTAGTAACATGTTTAATTGGTTAAAAGAAGTTATATCTTCTTATAAATATTTTTTGAGTGGAAATATGTTGAATAATACTTAATTGTCTATCTCAACTAATCCTTTATCCTTTTCAATAAATCTGGAAATATATTGCACGCCACTACAAACGTAAAGCTATAGTTGATTCTAGTGGACAATATTGATATTAGATGCATTTTCATTTTAAAGATGCTTAAGAATATTGGATTATTATTTCAATGGAATCTTCACTTTCCTTAGAAAAATGGTTTAGTCCTTGTATAATAAGGAGACTCATTACATAACTCCAAAAAGTTATATGTAATATTAAAAAATGGATGGAAACCCTAAGACAATGCTCTCTTATCGTCGTCGATGCCTGCAACAATTCTCAGTGGGAGCCTTCCCACTTTGTCTCATCTCGGGGTAGACCTTCGGCCTTAGTATGCCTTGGTTATTCATCTAGTGAGGATTTTTTTCTGGTACCCATTCCTATCCAAGCTCCCTCCATCCACTAGGGTTTCAAGATTTGGAAACGGAGGGCATTACCACATTATGCTACAGCTTGCTTCGAGACTGTTGTAGGCTTTCCCCATTTTTTGAATACCCTCATCGGTTCTTCTCTCTGCCTGCATGCACATGATTCTGACTCTATGTTTGCACTCAAATCCCAGAGCCACCAGGCGAAAGGGATTCTGCCTTTCTTTCAGAGACTCATCTTTCAAGGCCAATAGCTTGTGGATGGGTCTCTATTACGGGGTTATGGGAATCTAAAGAATGAAATCATTTCTTTTGTTTATCATCTGTGTGGAGGAGCGTTGTTGAACACACTGCCCACACTAAGAGGGGGGGGTGAATTAGTGTGTGGACTTTTTCTAACTTTTCTTCTTTACAAGTTAGCGCTTAAAACATATTTGAAACAATCAAATCATAATCAAAATGGACACAAAAGATACCATATGTTTGTATTTAATTTATATGAATATATGTGAATATAATAATAAGGATTTTCCTAGCACCAACTATTTTTTTTTAGCACCAATTGAAGTAAGGAGCACCAACTACTCGGAGAGCATCAACTCTCAAGAAAGACCTAGCTTGGTGATTGAATGCAGTATATCCAACTAGAGTTCATACAGTAATTCAACTCTAGTTGCAGTGATCCATTATTGAGTCAATTATGTTTCATGATTAGAGGTATACAATCAACACTCATCACTGCACTTCATCTTCTCTCTGGAATTCGCACCTTCTTCACTTCATATTTCCTCTGATATTCATGCCTTCTTCACTTTGTCTTTCCTTAGATATTTGCACGGACCTCAGGACTGTATCCCCTTCATTTTTTCTCCACATACCGCTCTTTCTCAGCGAGCCTCTCTTTTTCACAAGCCCATATCCTGCTTTCACAAAGCACACCTCCAGTCAACCAATCATGGTTGTATTTATACTTGCTTATGCTCAAAACTTATTTAAGTTATTAGGCCAACTTGTGCAACAAGTTATAACTAACTTGTCCATTTACAACAACTTTGGGACCACCAGAGATCATTGTTTTGGGTCTTCAACTTTACACCTGGCATCCTCTTTACTTTTGTAAATCGATCACAGGCATGGATCGATTTCCTTCATCTCTGTGATTACAAAAATCAGCGCTTCCTTCAAACCATGTTCATATGATCATTGGCGTAGAACCATAGGCTTATCAATTTAAGCGACACATTACATTCTTCCCTTTAAATCTCTTTACCATATGACCAACGACGGTGACCTCACGTGAGGTGAGACAAGTGCTTGAGCGCTTATCAATTCAATGGACACAATTCAATCTCCCGATGAGATGGACGAATGTTGAGACTTTGGGTTTTTTCCCTTCGGGACTTGGAGACTTGCAACAAGTCAAATCTTCTGGAGAGGATTTTGCCGAATAGATTGGAGGATTCACGTTTACTTCGCGAAACTAGATCAATGGTCACATTTGATCCTTGGACCTATACTTCAGTTCTTAATCCAGCGGCCATGAATTAATCAAGCAATGAGATGGATGGCCACCATTTACTCCAGGACTTTGTATATTATGCTTATGTTATCCTTCCACTGTGTTTTGATCAACAATTTTGAGTACACCCGACATCAGATCAACGGTTGAGTTCTCCTTCGGGTCTCCGTACTTCAGAGATTTCAAATCTCAACCCCTTCTTTCCTTTGTATGTCAATATTCCGTAGCTGACAATCCACTGACATGTGTCCCTTTCTCAATCAACGGTCGAGATCTCCTTTGGGTCTCCGGACTTCGGAGATTTCAAATCTCAACCCTTTGTTTCCTCCAGAGTGATCACCTGTTGAGTAGGTCATAAGTGGTGGAGACCGCTTGCTGTCGGTTAATACTTCCACTTACACTATCCTTCCATTGTACTAGATCGACGGTCGAGAACACTCCTGAAGTGATCTTCATATCGGACGTCTCGTGTCCACTTCGGGACTTCGGCATTCGGGTCTTCGGGACTTTGGGCAAGTGCTGGTGGTAAAACTCCTGAACAAAAACTCCTGGAGTGACATAACTTACTTACGTCACTTGATGACGTGTCACGAGTCGAGTAGCTTCCACATGTCACTCTGAATCGTGATTTGCACGTACCTGAAATGTCGATTCAACTTAACACTTGTCATTGTCTAATTATGCCATGTGTCCTTACCGACGAAGTCTTGCTGATGTGGATCTCCTCATGTGTCACATGTTCATCTCCTTGATCTAACGATCAGGATAGTATCTGAAGGGTATCTCAGATCGACGACTGAGAGTGACTTCGGAACTTCGTCCTTCGGGACTTCAGGATTTTTGACATTTCTTGGTGGTGAAACTCCCGAAGAAATTCTCCCGGAGTGACGTAACTTGCTTACGTCACTTGTTGACATGGCACGAGCCAATTTCCTCTTGACGCATGTCATCATCTGATTATGCCATGTGTATTTGCTGACATGGTCTACCATGTGTCCTTGTTGACGTGGTCTATTGACGTAGATCTCCCATACATCCTTGTTGACGTGGTCTTCTTACATGGTCTTCCACATGTCCTTACTGATGTGGTCTACTGATGTAGATCTCCCAAATATAACAGTCATCATATGTTCTCCAGATCTGATGGTCCTTATTCATTTTGGATTTTTGGCTCTCTGGGCTTTGGGTTTTTCAAATCTCAAAATGAAAAATCTGAAGTGAGATTTTTTCGAAGCTTAACCTCCTCGCATCTTTATACCCGAACTAAGTGTTGTTTTTTTATCATGATCCTGTATCGATGGCTCGATCTGTCTGCTATGCATCTCTTCTAGCTTATCATGTCCTTCCACTTAGGATGATCCAATGGCTGACGGAAATTCGCATAAATGAGATCTCAGATCTTTTACCTCGCTTATCCTATCCTTCCACTCGAAATGATCCGACGATTGAAGAGAATTTGGGTTTGATCCGACGACTGACGGGTATTCAGTTAATCAAATTCTCAATCGTTTTGCCTCGCTTATCCTGTCCTTCCACTCAAAAGTGATCCAACGGTTATGAATATTCTCGAAGCATATCCATGATCAAGGATGATTGTGGAGTCACAACTTGTGAGTGATTTAACTTGTCACCCAAATTCTGCAATTGGGAGTTGTGCGTTGTTGTTGAGTCAACCACAATCGTCGATCTTCAAATCTATAAGATCGGACGGTCCTGACTAATTGCAGGATTGGATCTAGCGTGATATTTAATTCTCCTTTTGATCTCTGCAATTCATCTCTATCGTTGATTTGGCGATTGCGCATCTAACGATCACGACTTAATCTGAATTAAATTTATTGCTTGTTGGATCAACCACAGTCATTGATATCTGAGTCTATGAGATCTAACGATCTAGACAAATTGTGGGATTAGAACTAGCGGTTTGTTTAATTCTTCTTTCCCTCCCCACAATTCATCCCTCCCATTGATCTAGCTTGCAGATCTGACGGTCACGATCCTCCAACGATCCTCAAGCCCATGGTCACTCATATGACCGACGTCTGTAATATGAGATGATCAACATGGTCGATTTCTTGATCGGACGGTTGTTGAGGCTTCTCACCTTTTCCTGTGCATTGGTCAACTTCTCAATCTTTCCATCGATCGGACAATATTTCTAGAATGTGCTCTTCATTCACTAACTATCCTGAGCTTTAATAATTGTTTGTGCATTCTTTTATGCACTAATATTCAGTCGCTAATTATCCTTAGCTTTGATCATAGGAACATTTTGTATCCTATCATGATCAACAATAATCACGAATTTTTTTCAGCCTTAAGGTGATGTTCTTCTGTCGATCTTTAGTATACTATTTGACATCTTCTACTGACTGATATACTGCTGACATCAATGAAAATCTCATCTGTGGTAATCCATCATTAACAACAAATAATCACATTGACTGTTGACACCAATGACAATATGTCCAAAAATCTCCCCCTTTGTCATTGAGGTCAACCCATTCATATACAAAAACCCCCCTGTGATGATGCTTTCCTCTTATGAAGTTTTCTCTCCCCCCTTTGACATCAATGGCAAAGGGTTTTTCCTCCTTTGGTAAATATCTGTATGTTACTGACGAGAATCTGAACTTGGGTAACTCGCCCTGGAATCATGTTCTACTTGCCATAACTGAATGACTCCCCCTGTCAATATGCTCTCTCTCTGCTTCTGACTACTCACCCCCTTTGTTTCTAAAAAAGGTATATCTTCCTGACAAGGTTTCTTCCCCTGTTAATTTACTAACTTCTTGTCTCAGTTGATTGGGATATTTTGTGTTTCAAATGAGTAGTCTTCTTGATATCAATTTTTGTATTGATCGAGTCTTTTCAAAACTTACTTTCTTATTTACTAACCAAAATACTTCCCCTGAGTTTTTACTGATTGTTCTCCCCCTTTGTTTCTAAAAGGGTAGCTTTTTCTGGCAGGGTCTCTCCTCTTGTTATCTCTACAGGATGTCATATACATCATTTTGTTCATCAAAATGTTGTTACTGTGGATGTCATTGTCCTACTAGAACACTGCGCAATTGTAGCTCACATTATTCAAACAACTCTTGGATCTGCCCATTGATTCTCATCAATATCTAACCATATGTATCCATCTTTATCCAAGATGCTTATTTACTATACATTGCTCTAAAGTTGTCTGAGAAAGTTTATACTATTCTTGTCACATGACTGCAATTATTTTTGCAGTAATTAACTTCACTCATGTTCACTTGTTTAGTCTTTGCTATCCACATCTGTGAGTGTCCTAGTTTCTTGAACTTCGCTCTCTGAACTTCTATTACCGCAACTTCATTTTTCTTCCATGTTCCATTTACTCCTTTTGTCATACTGTATGAATCATTTCTCATTGACTATTTTCTTGAGTTCCAACAGTTATAGGATTTGTGGCCATATCCACCACAACTATAGCATCTCATAGTGTAACAATGTGCAACAATATTTCCAACATGATTGCAGTTCCAACATCTTATATTGTTTTGAACCTACCAACTTGTTTCCTTCCATGATGCCTACAATCTAAGGCTTTATTACCATATTCATTACAAGAAAAAAAATAACTGTTAAAAATGCTCTCATACCTTCTTTGAATCATCCATAAAGGTGCCTCTCTTCTAAAATTGCTTTGAGGTATATGAGTAGCTTTTGGATGTCTTCCTTGATCTGATCTTCTAAATTTTGTAGTGTTGCTTTCATTCCTTGAACATGAAGAACCTGAGTCATACCTGCTTTCACTTTTTACAAATGAAGGAGTTGTGTCAGACATGTCTTCATCTTTATAAATGAACGACATGTGTCATACTTGTTTACAACTTTTACAAATGAAGGACCTGCATCAGGTTTCTTAGAAGTACTGATTTCTTCCTTTTTTTATCCAAGACCATATTTGTCATTTGGTGATCTCTCACTATCCAAGATCTCATCCAGGGTCATGGAGTTGTTCAAGAACTTGATTTGGCTGTTTGACTTCTCAACCTTATCTCTAAGATTCACAACATTTGTTTCCATCTTATGACATGATTCTTCCTTTTTGTTCAGTTGGTTCCTCACTACCTCCTCCCTTCTTTTGGCTTCTTCAAGTTGGATTTTAAGATTGACATAGCTTTCCCTTAGTTCTTTTAGATATGCAAGGATTTTTCTCGGTTCATCATCTTCCTTCTTTTCTTCTTTTGCTTGACTAATTTCATTTTTCAGTCTCTCGGTCTTCTCTTCCTTTTCTTGACTGGTTTCATTTTTCAATGTCTCGATCTCCTCTTCCTTTGCTTGATTGATTTCATTTTCTAGTCTCTCGATCTCCTCTTCCTTTTCTTTTGTTAGATCGACAACCTTTGTTTTCAATCTTTTGATCTCTTCTTCTTTGTTTTCTAACTGAATCTTTTGCTCAGATATGATTTCTTCATTGTCTTTGATATTTTATTTTATTTCCAGGATATGCCTTTGATTGTTGAGCTCATCATCTTTCTTTTTCTTTTCTTTTTCATAACTGATTTCTTTCTTTAGCTTCTCAATCTCCTCTTCTTTTTCTTCTAACTGATTATCCTTTTCATATATTATATTTTCATCGTCCTTGAGCATTTCCTTTATTTCTAAGATATGCTTTTAACCCTTTTCAAGAAATTCTTTAGTGTAGTCATGAAGATAGCTATAGTCTGAATCATTATGGTCATAGCAGTATTCGTAGAGACTCCAATCAACCTTTTGTTTGGCCTTTGATAGTTCTTCTTCTACTTCTTCCATGAGATAAATGCTAACAAAACATTCTTTTATTGTATCTGAGTCTTCTTCTTTACTTGTAGGGGAGGATTTTGTTTTGGATTATTTTCGGCACGAAATGAGAGCGGAGATATAATAAATAAATGCACAGAGATATCGCAGATATTCAATAATATAACAAAAATGTATCAGAGATGCAACCATAAACACAAATATACAGTAATACACGATTTCTATTAATGAAAGAAATGTACAGAAACTGTAAAAACACAGAGTGAAAGACTTGCTAGAATGGTGGCAGCTTATCTCTGAGAAGAGATGTGACGGCTACTCGCATTCACAAGAAGATGATTAAAATGAGGCTCTGAAGGCCTTTTTAAAATAAACAGGAATGCCAAAAACCCTAGACATCCAAAAACCTAACCCTAGGAGATGAAGCGCCAAAAGTCATGTGGGCCCCGTTTGGGTAAGTTAGTACATCAATTTCTTGGGTCGTAATTCTTTTTGGCACGAAATGAGAGCAGAGGTATAATAAAGAAATGCACAGTGATATTGCAGATATTCAATAATATAACATAAATGTATCAGAGATACAACCATAAACATAGATATACAGTAATACACGATTTATATTAATGAAATAAATGTACATAGACTGTAAAAATACAGAGTGAAAGGCTTGCTAGAATGGTGGCAACTTATCTCTGAGAAGAGATGTGACGGCTACTTGCATTCGCAAGAAGATGATTAAAATGAGGCTCTGAAGGCCCTTTTACAATAAATAGGAATGCCAAAACCCCTAGACATCCAAAAACCTAACCCTAGGAGATGAAGCACCAAAATTCATGTGGGCCCCGTTTGGGTAAGTTAGTACATCAACTTCTCGAGGTTGTAATTCTTTTTGGCACGAAATGAGAGCGGAGATATAATAAAGAAATGCACAGAGATATTGTAGATATTCAATAATATAACATAAAATTATCAGAGATGCAACCATAAACATAGATATACAGTAATACACGATTTATATTAATGAAATAAATGTACATAGACTGTAAAAATATAGAGTGAAAGACTCGCTAGAATGGTGACAACTTTTCTCTGAGAAGAGATGTGATGATTACTCGCATTCGCAAGAAGATGATTGCAATGAGGCTCTGAAGGCATTTTTACAATAAACAAGAATGCCAAAAACCCTAGACATCGAAAAACCTAACCTAGGAGATGAAGCGCCAAAATTCATGTGGGCCCCGTTTGGGTAAGTTAGTACATCAACTTCCCGGGGTTGTAATTATTTTTGGCACGAAATGAGAGTGGAGATATAATAAAGAAATGCACAGAGATATCGCAGATATTCAATAATATAACATAAATGTATCAAAGATGAAACCATAAGCACAGATATACAATAATACACGATTTCTATTAATGAATTTTTTTTATAGATATTGTAAAAATACAGAGTGAAAGACTCACTAGAATGGTGGCAGCTTATCTCTGAGAAGAGATGTGACGGCTACTTGCATTTGCAAGAAGATGATTACTATGAGGCTTTGAAGGCCTTTTTACAATAAACAGGAATGCCAAAAACCCTAGACATCCAAAAAACTAACCCTAGGATATGTAGTGCCAAAAGTCATGTGGGCCTCGTTTGAGTAACTTAGTACATCAACTTCCCGGGGTCGTAACTTTTGCATACGTTCTTCGTTTTAGGTGTATGATAGCCCATTGGAAAGGTATCGTCGAGGAGATTCATTTTGGGGGCCCAATCATCCATTCAAATATCATTGAGAATCTCTATCTCAAAAAACCTTCATTTAGGCCCTCAAAATAGCCCCGGAAGTTAAAAATGCTAAAAATAGTAAATTGCCAAAATTGCCAGAAAATTGTTTTGAGCTAGTTGGAAAAGGTGGGTGGCCACCGATATCCACCGATATCCACCTATATCAATCCTCCATCCTTAGGAAGAAATGGTATCCATTACGTTGAGTGCCCGGGGGAGAGGGAAGGCGTTTGCTGAATCTGCATCTTGATGCCCTACCTGCCTTGTTGGAGAAGTTGCGTTGCTTAGCTTGTTGAAGACTATCACAAACATGTGGTTGGAAGGGTTGTACATTTTTAACCAATATGGATACATGAGATGTCTATGTGCAGAAGGAATCTTTGCGCTTTTCTACAACCTTGGTGACCTACTTCTGTTGGATAAAAGGTGCTTGGGGTGAGGTTGTAGTGGTTGCAGTGTCCTTTTGTTCCCCTTTTGAACAGATTGTGAAGAAGTTGAATTTTGCAGTATGAGATACTACCTTCCAACACTGTTTAGGTGGAACAATAGTTGGAACTACCTCTGGTATTCTATAGAGATGACCCCCCAAAGTAACAATGACACTACAGGGTCAAGACTCATAAACAACATGGCGTCTCCACATGTATGGTTGGCCCAAGAGGACATAAAAAACATCTAGAGGGGAAACATCACATAATACCTCATCCTTGAAGGGTTGGATATCATATTATAATTGACACTATTGGTTGACACAGAGATCTCGTCCTTGGCGAAGCCACCTGATGTTGTATGGTTGCGGGTGTGGTGTTCTCGACAATCCCAACTGTTTGATGACCTCTATTGAGATGAAGTTCTTCTGGCTTCCGCTATTAACAATAAAATGCAGCGGGGTCCCCTTCACCCACATCTGTGAATGAAAATTCACTCCCCCTCTTCAGGATCTATTGGTTATTTTGGTTGAATTGTTGCGGTCGCGACAATAACAGTGGGGTCTGCGTCAATGATCTGTCTTTTACCAGTATTTTCATAATCAAATTCTGAATCAGGGTTCGACTCCTTGTCTTTGATCTTTACCACCAATGTCTGTTTTGAGCAACATTCATCCCTATGCAGACTTGTCATCCATTTTTTCAAATCCCAGAGTTAAAAATACATTTTTTCCACATGTACACACCTTTCCTACTATACAACATGCGTATATGCACACTGCACCACTATAGCCCACATACATCGGGATTTGTGCCCCAAAATGAAAACTGAAGTCAAGTTTCCATGTCACGACAAGAGATCTGTGATCCTTGGCCTTCCATATACTGGAAACATTCTGACTCGGCCCTTCAGTTCCATTTGAAGGATATGAATGGGCCAATTCCAAGCTATGGAAAAGAGGAGAAAGAATTCAACTTTGAGAGCAAAGTTACTCTGGAGAAATTATTTACTTCATATTGAGTTTGCATCCCTTTGTCCTTTAATTCTGAACACAGTGTTTAGCCCTGAAGATCTTCCCTTATTTGATTGAGAACTTCATTGTCTCTCTTCTATGAGCTTGCCTTTGGTGGAGGATTGAAGTGGTGGAGGCCCAGCTGGAAGGAACTTATTTTCTCGGTTCTAAACCGTGCCGAAATGGAAGTCTGTAACATTTTCACTTTTGTTGATCATATATTAATAGAAATACTCTTTTCCCGTCCAATTGATATCTTGCAAATATTTGAATTATTATTCCATGGGTGTATTTGTCATGTTTATTAATGGATTATGATATTGAATGTGCTAACATCATTTATTATCACCATATTCTTGCTTTGTTTGGTTGTTGAGAACTAGTTGCAGGTATATTACTTTGGGTCGAGTGATCAACGGTGGACTTCATCGAACGTCTGGATGAGGTAGGCCTTTATCTTGTCTTGCTATCATATTTTTTTACATAGAATACTTGAGAATAGAGTTGATTTCTGCAGTCATTTCCATCTGTTGTGGTTTACCCTATCCATAGAGAGATTTTCCCCGTAACAAAATTGGCGACCATACTGGGGATTAAATATTCTTTCTTAGGGTTTGGAGTGTTTTTCTCCTTAGATTCCTCTCGTTCATATTTTGTTTCTTGTCGTATCATTGCTTGACAGCCTCTGTTCACTCTGGGTCTGAGTTTTTCAGCCTTCTCCCTTGCCTGGCTTTGTTTTTGAAACATATACGTGGCTTTTGTCTTGACAGTCGCGTATATACGCAGGTTGTCCCTCTGCAAGCTGCATATATACACTCTATTTCCTTGAATAGTCGTGTACATCAGCCTTCTTTTCTTGTTTACTGGGTTTGGTGGTTTATTGGGTGGGATTTGATATTTGTTGAGTCTTCTTGGGTCTTTGTAGTGATTGTTAAGTGCCTGTGGGATGACAGGAAACCTGTATGGGGTTGAATTTTTGGGCATAGTCTTTCTCATCACCTTTTCATTTTGATTGTCCTTGTACATTGGGCTGGGTGTTCTTCTCCTTGGTATCCTACTTGAGTTGTCTATTTCTATACACAATAGATTTTTATATATCAGGTTGTTGTTCAGTCCATGCATTTTCATTTGTCTTATATTGAAAATACAAAAATATTAAGCATTTTGCATTACTTGGCATTTTGATCTTTTGAGTCTTTTTCATTAGCTTAGTGCATGTAAAGAAAGATTGCATTTTACATCAGAATTGCAGAGTTGAAATTGAAAATTGCGTTGTTTTAAGAAGCATATCATTCATTGAAAATTGAAGTTAAGACTTTGCATTATATTCATATTTCCTTTACTTGTTGAGTCATAACATCATGAATTTCACTACCATACCTTTTTGATTAAGCACGACCACTAAAATTAATGCTATAATTTAAAAATTGATTAGTCACGATTTTATTTTCTAAGGTGCACAAGCTAGCTTAGGATTTAGTGCCTTGGAATAGGATTTTCTGAGCAAACTTCTCCAAGACAATTAAATCAACATATGTGTCTGACAAAGGGACTAGAGAAATCAATTGTATAATTGGTAATATCAGGAGGCTCCACTTACACCGGAGTTAATCACGAGGTCGCATGAGGTTGGTTGAAGGTATATCCCCCCGATAACTTCTTAGCATCTGAGATATTTCTGGGGATCTATTCGTATCTGGGGATCTTGCTAGTGCCTTTACCTCCTTGAGAGGTGGTACTTTCAAAGTTTCGAGCTTTGCTACCCTGCCCATACGGTGGACCTGACTTACGACTGCTCGCATGTGCATCGGTTATACATTGGTTGCTTAGTTTCTTGACTTAGGTGCCACATAGGTTACTTGCAGGGGTTATTCTGCAGGTACCCTGGGTCAGATAAGGGTCGGACAACACATAGCCTTTATGGAGGATTACCTCTCTGGGGGGATATGGTCGGTTGGTTGTTAATCCCATGGGGTCTAGTTTTAGTTTTATACCTTCTATACCTTCTATACCATGCACTTAACATTTTTATCCAGGTACCTTCTGAACAAGAGAGATATTTTCTCTCCCTGAGTACTCTCCCTTCAAGTCCTGGAGAAGTTCCCTTTGATTGGGATGGTCTTGTGGGGTATTCAATGCCTACGCCTATGTCCTTTCAAGTAAGATACATTATCTGATATATTGCGGAGACGATAACCTCCGCTAGCACTTTATCCTCCTCGACTTGGAGAGCTTTGGGTTTTCCCAAGATTATGTCAGTTATTCATAAGATACTGACATTTCGCATAAGTCTAGCACAGGAGCCTTGGCCTCCCCCGCGAATTTTCACCTAGAAACTCCCAAGCGAGTCTGATTTAAGCTTTTTTCTGACTCGTCTAAAAAAGCGAAAAGATTGCCGAGCGATTTGTCCCTTTCACACTCTTTAAATTGGACTTGAAAGGTAATGAGTCTTAGTTAAGATCTTTTCTGACTCGTCTTCAAAAAGAGAAAATATTTCTAAGTGAACTTGTCTCTTTCACACTCATAAATTGGATTTAAAAGGACGTCTATTTGGCACAAGTTTATCTCTTTTTCACACCAAGTAGACTAAATGTCATGAAAAAGGACATTTTTTGGAGTTAAGTTGTGATTGCATCTCATGCCCTTGCTTGCAGTATTGAGCCTATATCTAGTTCTCTCTTTGCGTTATAAATTGTTTGCCTTAGCAGTTTTCCATCCTTAACCAAGCAAAGCCTCATTTCTATCCTTAGAAATTTGACACACTATACCCAGGAGGGAACATTCCCCCGAGTGTCCATCTCTCGCATGCATCTCCTTTCATTGAGTATAGGTATAATCCACTGTTGGAACTAGTTTTTCTTACCTGCGACACTCGTTTCCTCCTTTGTATCATAACATTCATTTGTTTATGAAAAAACAAAAAAAAAGACGGGCGGGAAGGGAGTATTATCTTATATTAGTAGCAATTGTGTCACCTTTGAACATAACACAAAGTTATTGATTCCATTTGTCACCATAATTTTGGGTTTAGCATGGCCTTAGGAATCTTAGCTCGTTACAGATTCTTCTCTACCGACTGGTTACTCTTCCAGTCCCTATGGATAATTTCATTGATGCCACCTGCATCTCATGGTTTCATCATCGAGTCTATGTTGTTGGAGTCTTCCATATGTCTCACGCTCTTGTTCAAAGGAAGTCTATCAACTTGTGTCAGCCATTCCTTAGAACTCTTGAGTTTGCATGTCGTCCATAGCCTCAGTTTGTCTCAGAGTCACATGATATTGTAGTCCTATCATTCACCCTGGTCCAAATTTCATCATTGGTAGGTAACCTTGAACCCAACAGTCGACATTCCATCAATGGTCGTTGACTGGCTGGTTTCCCTTGTGTTCGACGGCAAGACATTTATTCACACATTTGGATTCATGTAGTGTCTTGGATGCTATTAATCTTATTGGTGGTTTCCTCACCTTTGTCGGCATTTTTTCTCATTGGTTGATATTTAGAGGGTCTTTTTCGTGTACCGCTTGCACTTGGCACACAAAATACGCACAGGGTCATTGGTTCATGAACATGTTATTCGTCCATTTTCCTCCAAATCATGAAGCTCTTGCTTTGTACCTCATGTTGAATTATGAGAGATTCCTTAATGCTCTCCTTTATGTGGGTCTCTTTCCATCGACTTCGGGTCATCTATTCTGGAAATGGGAGCTAGAGTCTTATGAGTACCTTGAGGCTTCCATTCATTAGTGGCAGGTTCTCTCACCATCGACAGTTGGGAATACATCAGTGTCTCTTGATTGATGGATTCTTCAAGTGTCTGACACCGACTCCTTTATTCACACTTGTAAGAATGTACTCGGTGCCTTGATACCTACTTTCATTATCGGTAGGTTGTCTCAAATTTGTTAACAGTATACCTCAATGACCAGTAATCAAACGATGTCTCATTGTGTTTGACCTTAACTCCTTTATTCACATGATGTAGACTTGCACCCTTGGTGGATTATGTAGAAGACTTGAAGACATCAGTATGTGGTCACAGCTTTCCTGAGTTGTTGCTTCCTTTTCATTGGACCAGTACCTATATGACTTCAGTGATCATGGGAGATCAGATTGTACTCCATTGTATACATATATCTTCAAATTGGTTTTGACACTGGTTCTACTAGGCCTTGTTCGTGACTATGACAACCTTTGGCATGTAACCACATTTGTGTTTTCCTATTCATGGCCATAGACAATTGTTTGGTATATTTTCACATGGATTTGCAGTGTAATTCAAAATTGGCAACCATGTATGCAAAGTCAGTGAAGAATGTAATGAGAAACTAGTTCTTCTAGTTGGTTCCCCATGACTCCACTTCTAGGTTGTTTATAATGTATTTTGGCCATCGTAGATACTCCTCTGATCTCACACTTAGGGGGAATATGTTATAGCAAGATTTGCCTCACCCTATGCAATCTTGCATAGAAGGCATTTTTCCATTTCCCTATGGAGACTTGTCATCCCTTTTTGCAAATCCCAGAGATAAAAATACATTTTTTCCACATGTAAGCACCTTGCCTACTATACAACATGTGTATACACAGGTTGCACCACTACAACCCGTGTACATCGGGATTTGTGCCCAAAAATGAAAAATGAAGTCGGATTTCCATGTCACGACAGGAGATTTGTGACCCTTGGCCTTCCATATACTAGAAATGTTCTGACTCGGCCCTTCAGTTCCATTTGAAGGCTATAAATGGGCTAATTCCGAGCTATGGAAAAGAGGAGAAAGAATTCAACTTTGAGAGCAAATTTACTCTGGAGAAATTATTTACTTCATATTGAGTCTGCATCCGTTTGTCCTTTAAGTCTGAACACAATGTTCAGCCCCCAAGCTCTTTCCTTATTTGATTGAGAACTTCATTGTCTCTCTTCTATGAGCTTGCCTTTGGTGGAGGATTGAAGTGGTGGAGGCCCAGCTRGAAGGAACTTAGTTTCTCGGTTATGAATCGTGCCGACACGGAAGTCTGTAACATTTTCACTTATGTTGATCATATATTAATAGAAATAATCTTTTCCCGTCCAATTGATATCTTGCAAATATTTGAATTATTATCCCATGGGCRTATTTGTCATGTTTATTAATGGATTATGCTATTGAATGTGCTAACATCATTTATTATCACCATATGCTTTCTTTGCTTGGTTGTTGAGAACTAGTTGCATGTATATTGCTTTGTGTCAAGTGCTCAACTGTGGACTTCATCGAACGTCTGGACGAGGTAGGCCTTTTATCTTGTCTTGCTAGCATATTTGTTTACAAATCATACCTAAGAATAGAGTTGATTTCTGCAGTAATTTCCGTCTGTTTTGGTTTACCCTAGCCATAGAGAGATTTTCCTTGTAACAATCATAATAGGCAGGCTTGTGGTCGAAGCGATGCCACTAAAGAACATCATTTGACTAAAATAGAGATACCACTTAGAACCATGATTTAGAAATAAGACATGAGCATACCACATAGTTGAATAATGGTCTTTGCTACCAATTGTATGCATGATTAAACGACGGAGCGGGAAGATTGAGTCACTTTAACTGGCCTTAATTCTCTTTCACGACTCACAGAAACCTCCTCATCCAACACATCTCTTAGATTCATGTTGAATGATTTATCACCCAATGAGCCTCCAACTTGTCTTGTCTCTAAGATGAATGATTCATCACCCAACATGATCTCTCACCCAACGTTCCTCCCACATATTTACACTAAGTCCCAATTAGAACTCCCTCCCTCCCTTGCACCCCATCCATGAAAAATATTAACTAATTAATTAACATAACATTAAATTTCATTTTATATTTTATTTATTCATATCATTTAAAAAACACCAAATCCAATTTCTTAAAACCCCTCGTTTAAAAAAAAAAAGCATTAATAGTCTTATCACTAACAAAGAAACTACGTCATTAACACTTTAACCCCTATATCTAAAAACCCATAATAAGTTCAATATTTTTTACTTTTCACGTATCAATCACTCTCTCTAATCTGGAATTAAATAATAAATTACAATACTTACTTCATAATAATAATAAAAATTAACATAATAAACATGGATATAATTTATATAAATGGTTATAATCTGGAATTAAATAATAAACTACAATATTTACTGTTTACTTGATATTAAAACTACAATACTTACTTGGTATAAATTAGAACTGAACTTGACTCGGTATTTATTTTTATTTTTTTCTTTACAAAAATTGTTCTACACTTTTTATTGATTCTATAATAATATATAAACCATTTTATTAATTATATAATAATATATAATTCTTCAAAATTATATAAATAAAAAAAACATAAAATTATTATAAATCATTTTATTAATTTTATAATAATATATAATTCTTCAAAATTATATAAATAAAAAAGCATAAAATTATTATAAAACATTTTATTAATTTTATAATAATATATAATTTTTCAAAATTATATAAATAAAAAAACATAAATAAAACACTCATAAAGATACATATAATGAAGGAAAGATCACCTTTGAAAAAAAAAAAAAAATGAACTGTGATGACTATTTTTTTTCCTTTCATGAATATAATTTTTTTTAAATTAATTTTTTAATGTTTATTTTTTATAATAATATTTTTAATATTAAAGAATTGACAAGTACGTTTTTTTTTCAATTTAGTTAAAATTTATTAATACAATACAAAAGAGCGAAGAGCGACATAAAAGTTATTTGTAATAAACTGTTTATGAAAAAGAGTATTGAAATTCTCAAAATAAATATATTAAGGTTGTTTTATAGTGACATAAAGGTTATTCTTTAATATATTGTTTAGGAAAAAGAATATTGAAATTTTCAAAATAAATAGATTAAGGTTGTTTTAAGATGCTATGAAGTGTCTTATATAATAAAGATTTACAATATTGATAATTTGTAATTGAGTATAATTGTTTATAAAAAAATGATTATTGATATTTATTAAAAATAAGTTTTATGAGAAAATTAAAATTTAAAATGACTAGGGTTAATTACCAAAATGTGAGTCAACATTGATGAAGATTGGATAGATGTCTCCTTTTGCATTGGTCTTAGAAGCTATATGAGATTCGAGTGCCTATTCATTATTTACTTCCTCTTCCTTCATCTTTCTAGGTTGATCTTCCTCTTCATGTTTCTCGCTTTTTTCCATTGAACTCTAAATTTTGTAAATGACATCATCTTATTTTTAATCTATATGATTTAGTTTCCCTTCCAAATTTTGTTGAGGATCTCATTCCATTGGGCACCTCTTACCTCAACTATCATGGTTATGAAAGTTTTCATGTGTCATTAGATTTCCACCCATTTTAAGAATTTTGTTTCCCTACTTCTTGAAAAGCCAATATATTAAAGCCATCCAAAGATCTCTCCATCCACTTGCATGTTAGAGGTCATGTCGGTTTGTTCTCTCACTCTACACTCAGTGGTCTCCACTACCCTTTTAACCAAGAAAAATTTGAGTGGCTAAATTTCCATTTTTTCTAAAATTGATTTACCCAAATTCTATAGGATAAAATTGTTTTACCTTAAAAATATCTAAAAATTTATAGAAACTGTATAAAATCATTAGAAATTTGAATATTTTTTACAAAATATCACCAAACATTTTACATTTTGCATATTAAGGATTAGTAAGGTTCTCCAAGATTTCTACACTTTAAGATAAATTTACATCCTTAAAATTGTCCCCGCTTTTAACCTCTTTAGAAAATATACTATGGTAGGTTGTTGATGCTCCCCTTGTTGCCACATCTACTTCGCATTTCCTAGGTCATCTTCAACATTAGCAAAGGCTACATTCTTATTTATTCAAATGGTTTTTGTCTGCCATTTTTATCTTCCCAAAAGAATGCTCAAATGACCTCTGCAATAGAGCTATCGAAACCAGGTGGACAAGGTCCCTAGTCTCATCTCCGAGAGCCCACAACAGATACAAGGAAACCCAATTTGGCAACGAAGATTGTTATCCAATAAATAGTTTGTCGAGCAAGGTATCTATCTTTGTCTCATGCTCGTGTTGGTGCCATCATGAATGCCAAGGCCAAATTCATAGGCCTTCTTAACTCCCCCTATGTACATTATTACCCTTCACATTTCCCTTCCTCCTTCAATCACAATTTTACTAGTTAGTACGAAAATGTCCTCGATAAAGAAATTTAGGCTTAGACTTCGTAGATAGAGGATGAGCCATAATGACCTCTATCTTCCACCCCATGTCCCTTATTGCATAATACTCTCCATACCAATGAGACATCCACACCACCTCTATATAATTGTTGCTAGTGCATGATTATTCATCCCTCTCACCCCATCCACTCTCAATACTAACAAGACATTCCCACCACCTCTAGACAATCACCAACACATGAGTACTCATTTGAATCACCCCATCTATGGGAAATATTAATAAGTGTGCTAATAAAAGTGAATATTCATTAAACATTAATAAGTGTGTTGATAAAAGTGAATATTCATTTTTATTTATCAAATTCAGAATTTATAATGACCAAATTCCTTACTAATCTTCAACTTGTATTTATACAAATTTATAAAATACACTTACAATTAATAATATTAAAAGTATACAAACATCACATAAAAGTTTGTCATATTGTATGGTATAGCATGCAATGAATGTGTTGTGATTTAATAATAGTTTTATGTTTGTCATATTGTATGGTATAATATGCAATGAATGTGTTGTGATTTACTAATAGTTTTATGTTTGTCATATTGTATGGTATAACATGCAATGAATGTGTTGATTTACTTAGGGGTGTGTCATAAATTATTAGTGATATTATATTTGTTTATTAATTTTTAATTTATCTCTATACAAATTTAAAATAAATATATATTATATATAAAATATATGGAAAAAAAAGTGAAATAATATCAAATAAAAAATTTAAAAAAAATCTTCAATTTATATATTTATATATATATATATATATATATATATATATATATATATATATATATATATATATATATATATATATTATCATTTCTATTTTTTAATAAATTAAAATTCAATAATAAACTTTCAAAAATTATATATACATGTAAAACACAAAAAATCAAACTTGTGATATGGAAACATTACACAAAACTCTGTCACACATGTAAAACACAAAATATCAAACATGTGATATGGAAACATTACACAAAACTCTGTCACAATAATTTGGCCGAACATGTATTATATTGTATATTTAGTAATTTGTAAGTAATGAGAAGTCTTAATTGTATAATGACATATATCGTAAACAAAATTATAAAATATAATATTTTATATAAAAAAAATTTACTTAAAATTGAAGTTAACTATGTGAATATATATACAATTTGATATAAATATTTTTATTATATCTATCTGTTTTGTCAAGTGTAAAGAAAAAAATAAACATTACGAAGATAAGAACAAATTCTCACTAGTTCCTAAGGGATGAAAGAGTGTCACCTTTGTGGCACTAAGAAGGTTGAAGATGAAAATCACTTTCTCTTAGATTTTCGAGCCTATACCCATATTAGATTTCATTTTCAAAATATTTGTCACAGTACCAACTTTCATAACCTCTTAACTCAACAAAAGTAAGATGATCACTTACCCTCTTAAGGTTGCATAGACCAATTCAGTCTTATATATTGTTTACTTTTTACAAAATAATTAGTTTTAGACTATACAAATAATTATATTATCTAACAGTTCCCGAAGTATAAAAAAGTTGGTGGGTACAAAAAATCCAACCATATTAAAAGTTGGTGTGAAAACTAGCAATTATTATAACTAGCACAACCACAATTATGTAGCTCATGAACATGGATATTCAATTGACATCTTTTATATCTATTAAATTGGTTTATATGTGATACAAATCTTAATTTTAATAAAATTTTAAACTATTTTAATTATGAATTAATTAATTTTAAAATCTTTTTATTTATTTATTAATATTATTAGATTTTTTAAAACATTTCATTAAAATTTAATTCACACAATTTAGAACCTTAATTTTAATATAATTTTAATCTTAATATAATTTTAAATTATTTTAATGAGATCTTGTATTAAACTTTCATTCACACAATTTAGAAACTGCCAAAATAATAAATGTAAAATGATCGCCAAGTTAAAACAACCACTAACATTATTTTTAACTCTCCACTAAGGCACAATACATGTAAACTCAAGAAACATTATTAGTCCCTACCAAAGGCTTGGGACTATAACGATGAGTTGCCCTTTGACTATGTATTAGTTTATTGTTTACTTTAGATTTTTGTTTTATATCCAATGTGTAACATAAGAAATCAATATATATATATATATATATATATATATATATATATTAATAATAAAATAACATATTTTTCTAAAATTTAATTTGCTGATATATTTGATGTGTTATTACAGGCTTCACGTCATTCAATGTAAATACAATTAATAGATTTGACAATTTCACACAAAATAGAGGGAAGGGTCAATTGTACTGTGGTCATAACAATACGCAATAGCAGAAGTAGTATGGAACAACATCAACCCATCCTCGGGCCTCGAATCAGCTGGGGAATTAAGAAATTGGAGCTCCACGGTAGCCAACGAAATGAAAATGGCAGCTTGCCTGACAGTATGCCTGCAGTTGTTGTTCGCGATGTATGCGATGTTCCTAAGCGTCAGGGTGGATCCGCAAAAATGGTGGTTGACCCAGATGGTGAAGCAATGGAGGAGATCCATGGAGGTGTGCGAATTGGAGCAGAACAAAACATTGGAGCAGAAGACTATCCAGCAGAAGGACATGCACATGATATGCCTAAAGAAGGAGTTGTACAAGGAGATTGTCTGATTCCAGCAGCTCACCTGCAACTCTGAGACACTGGGGGAGTTGCTCCGCCTGCCATCCACATCGTCATCAGGGGCATGTAGTGAGCGCCCCGGGATAATCGTGATTTTGAACCATTTCAAGCGAAAGACCTTGTGCGCGCAACTGGGAGCTCTGCTAAAGCAGAATCTGCCCTTCTACAATGTGTGGGTACTAGATTTGGGCACCCCCAACCATGTCTCCCTTCGAAGCATCGTCAATTCCTATAACAATTACTGGATCTTCTTCATCGTCTCCACTTACGACTTCAAATACTATGGCCTCTTCTAGCTCACGCTGCAGGCGGAGGGGGCAGATTTAGTTTACATTGCGAACGATGACATCATTCTCAGGAAGAAAGTCTTAGATATCTTTTTGCATGCCGCCAGAACGAAGAAGTATCGGAACGCTGTCCTCGAGAGCATTGGTCGCATTCTTCCTTTCCACCAAAAGGATTTCAAGTTCCCCAGTTACTGGAAATTTGATTCCAAAGAAGTCGGATTGTACGTGCCTGATCCCTCTTATAATATCACTGTGGATCGTGTCCTTCAAGTCGAATTTCTCTCCAGCTCCTGGTTTCTGTCAACTGACCTTGTCAAAACTTTGTTTATTGAAAATCCCTTCGCTTTTGCCACTGGTGAGGATATGCATCTCAGGTAACGTGCTCTTCGTTCCCACATTTCTGAGCTTACCACATATATTGCATTTGATTACATTTGTGAAACGTTTTTAGACCTATTGCATTTTGAATGAATTTCCTCTCCCTGGTTTATTGTAAGTAGACAACTGTCATTATTGTTTAATCCAATCCAATCCTGCAATGATTACCCTATTGTTCCTTTGACATTAGATCTACTACTCATCTGCATGTTAAAGAACTGAATAAGTGAAAGCTTTCCCAGTGAGACAACATGAAGAACTCTTTAGTATGGCCCATGGCAGTAGAATTACAGTACTCTGACCCTTTTTATAAAGGGAATATATATTTTTTTATGTAATAAAATTTGCTACACAGGTCAATTGCACATCGTTTCCTCATTGACACACCATATTGACAATAAAATTGTAATTGGATAGCTATCAGTTACATAAGTGCAGGTTCGTTTGTTTTACCAGTGGATCCCAAGGATAGAGACACATGGGCACATGACGAGGACAGGTTGGCATATTCATCTGATACAACTCTAATCTTCAAGGATGCATTTGAAGTACGAGATAAAGAATGGTGGCAATACATGTGTAGGGGTTATGTGACTCAGTGGGCTAGAATGTATCCTCAACAATTTGATGTGATGTTTTATGCTCACACACTCGGAGAGATTGTTGATCTGGCCCCCTTGATTATTCGTTTTCGTAACACACAAGATGTGCCCTCGATTTTTCTGGAGGACAAAGCTTTCAAAGTCGACGGTGTTGGATTCTCTCGCTTGATTTTAGGGTTCTTCTCAAACCCAATGTTACTGCCATTTAATATTACTTGGATGCAGGAGGCGCCTCGACTCCTGCTGAACTCTGATTTTGGCTGGATCCATGCTGGGAAGCTCTCTCCTCTCCTCCGTTTATGTTGTTGCTTCTGTCTCTTAGATCACAACGTAACTATAACAATAAGGAGGGGTAGTTTCTGCATCGTTCGTCTTCGAATTTGTGGGAGCCATATTCGATTCCCACTAACACCAATTATGACAACCTGTTACTTTGTATCTCTAATTCATTTATGCTTGTTCTCTTGTTGTACCTGAGGGAGGGTTTCTTCATAAATAGAGGTAGAGGTTTGGTCGATTAAGCTTCAAGCGAAGGACAGAGTCCAACGATGGATTCTCTGAAAGAAGAAGAAAGCCTTTCTCCGTCTCCCCTGCAGCTATGTCGAACAGTAATTTGCCTCGCAGAATCATAAAGGTTACGCACACTTCCCTTACATTATTCATGTTTTGGGTTTTTTAGGGATCTAAATCGTTTTTTATGGATTCAAATCCAAGACCCTTCAAAAAACACCTATGTAAGAAGCCTAGGCTTCCTTTGTATTGTTTACAGTCTCCCATGGAATGCATGTAATTTTATGCGTACTATGATTTGAGGTCGTGACTGCCGGTTGGAAAATTTTTGAGCCAAGGACCAGATCGATACCCTAGTTACAGCTTTGCGTGGGCTTACAATACTATTTACTTGGGACCGATTTCCGCCGGGGGTCATATAATTTTTTTTCTAATGAGTTTTTGTCTTTCTTTCTTCGTGTCATCGGGGTTAAATTGATGGTGAAATTATTGCTGGCAAAAATGATCAAGCTTAGTGACCAAGAGAGACATCTCGTCGCGATTATTACTTCGTTGATTGATTGGATGATGTACTTCCTGACAAAAACGAAGAGAATATCCCTGGGAAAGCTAAAACTATGAAGTAAAGTCGGAAGCAGATGAGGTTTTATCGGAGTATGCCTGAAATCACATGGAATGGTTCAAATTGCAGCCACTGTGAAGGCCAACCTGTTGTTTTGTATCTCTAGATCTCTCCTTCCCATGTATGCCTTCTCTTTCAGCAGAAAGGCACGCGCTGCTTCATTATTCGATCCATTCAACTCAGACAACAATCTTCTTGACGAAACCATGATATTTTTCGGGCAATATTCACTACAATTAACAGATTACTCTTTTCTGCAAACATTCACAGGTTAGTGAAAACTTATTTTTCTTTGAGGTTTTCAGAAATGTTCGAATAGATGTACAATTTGGTTTAATCTAACTCTTATCATGCATGACATTTACTGGAAAATCCTAAAAGTGACAAGTCAAATGAGCTAAGAGTTTCTTCCTATTTCATTTTTTATTTTTAAAATGACACGTCACAGATGCCACATGTTTTTTCTACTGTCTCTTTAACCTTTTCCATCGGATATACCATTTCCACTCATGCTTTCATTCACACTTCGAAGTTGAGCTTGGAATCCAGGTGGTTCATTTACTTGGAATCCATGTTGTTCATTTACTCAAAGTGAGAAGTCAAAATATTTTTCTTATTTAAATAGAAAATGGACATAAATATTAAATTTATTAATTTATTTTATTTAATTATCATTTTTTATTATATATATTTTTATTTAATTTGTTTGTATTAATTATTAATAATAAATATTTATATATTGAAAGTGGTAAAAATGATTTGGGTTACCATCCAAAACTATAAGCTAAAAATAATTATGAGCTAGTATTTATTAATTTTTTTAAAATTTTAGTTGATTAACATCATTAATCTTGCACTCAACTTACAAAAACACATATCTATATTAAAAACTTATTTCCCACCGTTACATTTTAGGTGATATCCAAAACACATTTTTAAAATTTGATAAAAGAAATTCATTGCATTTTCATTCATCTAATTGGAAGTGTATCTATAACTTATTTTCCATCATTACATTTTAGGTGATATCTAAAGCACATTTTTAAAATTTGGTAAAAGAAATTAATTACATTTTCATTCATGTAATTGGAAGTGTATCTATTTGAGGTTATATATCTATTAAAAACACCCCAAACCTTACATAGTTGGAAATCACTAAATTATGTGAAGGGGACTCATGAAATGTATACACTTATTCTCTATGGGTAGGTGGGTGGGTGTTATGGTCTATTAGTGCATTTGTATGTAAAGGTGTGCATTTGTGCATACAAATATAGATTTGCATTTCTTTACCACTCACCCTCCAGAGGGTGAAGATGTGCATTTGTGTAGTGCACTAGAAGGTGGGTGAAGATGTGTATACAAACAATCCTCAATTATTATCTTTTGACAAAAATATTCATTACTTGTGCATTTAGTTATATTAAATTTCATTGTTCAACATGTATTTCCCAAATAACTTGGCAGGTACTGAGTTTGCCATGCAACCCTTGTTTTTTAAGCAAGTCTCCACAAATGCACATTATCTTTAAGTCTCCATGCACACCACATTAATTTTAAAAGCACACACTAATCACTGAACTTCGCAATGAGGTTTTTTATATATATTAATTATTAAACTGGCAATCAATTGGTAGGGTAATAATTTTTTAATCATATTAAATAATGTGAAAAAGTAAATAAGGAAACGGAAGCATTCAAAAATGCAAAGAAATTAAGAACATTAAATCTCATTCATTGATTTAACTATAAGAGGAAGAATATGCCAACATCTTTCATTGTAGACCATAAGATTGGAATTTGTAATTAAAAAACTCATTAAACCATCAATTACAATAAAAGTACCCCTATCAACATAATAAATTTAATAATTTTTTCAAATAAAAAAATATAAATAATTATCATAAAAATATATTTTATTATTAATATTATTTTTAACCTAACCTGATTGATTGAGTAAACACAAAATCATATATTGGGTAACACAATAACATGTTTCATAGTTAAGAAACAATAGGCAATTTATCAAATACATTGTTACAACAATCAATGAATGAGATGTTTTTGAAATTCTAACCTGTACGTTGACATTGCCTTAGGAAGAAGATCCATTCTGCAAGCAATGTATGTGGACGGAATAAGGTCCAGGTTCATTGCATCTCTAGTGACTCCTACCATTTCATGTATATCCGCAATGCCTCTCCGCTGTGGAATCCTTCCCCTAGAGGACGAGGACGATACATAAATCTTCAGAAGAACGACTGCCGACTCTCCATGCATAATCCCGTATCCGATCCAGATTTCCAGAGTTCTCAGCTTCAATACAATTCGGAGCCAAACGGTCAAAGGTAGTTTCCAAATTTCTGTTTATCCTTTGAATTTTTTCTGAGCTCGAGAAAGTAAAAATTTCTTAAATGCCGGAATCTAGCTTGGAAATGCAGAGCAAAAGTTCATTGATTTCTAGTGGCCGACTGATGGAATGACTGTTAAAGGAAAACTTCCGATTGCTGCGCGCAGATTTTTTAGCAACGGGAACGTTTTGAGCGTTCTCATTCAGCGGTGAAAGATTTCTTAATCTTAGGTCTATATTCTTCTGTGTTGCAGACATCGGACGGCTTGCCTGAGACTTTAGCTTTGAATTGCAGAGCATAAGGTCATTGATTTCTAAAGGTCTACTGATGCAAAGATTCTTAATACGAACCGGCGTTTACGGTGCGTAGGGTTTTGAACATTCTCATTCAGCGGCGAAATAGACTGCGTAGGGTTTTTAAGACCGGAAAGGTTTTGAACATTCTCATTCAGCGGCGAAATGATAGTTGAAACCGAGTCTTCGCCGTTTTCTGCAAAGAAGGCTGACGTTAAGCCGCACTATCCGCAGAACAACACGCCCCCTGCTTCGGCTCAGACAAAGCCGATCGGCTTCATGAAAGCGCAGGGAAAACCGGATCCCTTTCATGCTATGTACAAGGTCCCCGTCGGAGACACCCCCTATGGCAGAGCCAAACACCTTCAGGTTAACGCTTCATCCATATTTTGTCCATTTTGTTTCGAGCGAGCTATTTTCTTCATGATCCTTTTGTGAAAGTTCAAAGTGCTTAAATTTTGTCGATACAGCTGGTGGAGAAGGACCCGGCTGGCGCCATCGCATTGTTCTGGGAAGCTATTAATGCCGGAGACCGCATTGACAGCGCACTGAAGGACATGGCCGTGGTGATGAAGCAGCAGAACCGGGCACTGGAAGCCATCGAGGCCATTAAGTCCTTCAGACACCTTTGTTCGCAGCAAGCGCAGGAGTCTCTCGATAATTTGCTCCTTGATCTCTTTAAGGTATAAACTCAAACAAATCCCATATTAAGCAATATATAAGAACTATATGCTTTGCTCAGTAGAATTTAATGTCTAGCGTTTTTATTGCAGAAATGTGGAAGATTGGATGAGCAGATAAGCCTGTTGAAGCATAAGCTCCGCTTAATTAATCAAGGCGCTGCATTCAATGGCAAATCCACCAAAACTGCACGGTCACGAGGAAGGAAGTTTCGAGTTTCCATAAGGCAAGAGACCACTCGGCTTCTGGTACATAGCATCCACACCCTACCTGCTCTTTTAGTATTTCTGTGTAACAGTGGATGAAAGAGAATGTAATGGGTGTTGGCAGGGTAATTTAGGATGGGCGTATATGCAACAACATGACTACTGTTCTGCAGAAATCGTTTACAGGTTTTTCAATCGAAGATGAATTATTGACTGTTTATTATTCAATTGCAATGTTAGAAACAGGAATGAGATGATGTATTGAATGAATAATTGCAAGCAGGAAAGCACAGGTATTGGAGCCAGATAACAACAAGGCCTGTAATCTAAGCGTTTGTCTGATGAGGCAAGGGAAGGTGGAGGAGGCCAAGGGTTTTCTACAGGGTGTGCTGAACAACGATAAGAATTCTACGAACTATGATCATAATAAAAGTAGAGGAAAATCGAAGTCACTGGATCGTGTCGAAGCGCTGTTGAAGGAAATCAGGGATTGTAAAACAAAAGAAAAGATTGGAGAGGAATGTCAGTCAGCAGCATCCTGTGTCGAAGATTTGGAGCGGTTTTGGTGTTATAAAGACGGAGTAGGAGGATCGCAAGAAAAAGATGAAGGACAGAAAGGATTGGGGGTGGCAGTTGAGGTGAATCGAAAACGAAATCGACTGAGAGTTTTCCAGGAGATGACTTCTGTTCCTAACAAGAAGTGGCATTTTAATGAAAACAATATGCAGCACTAATGACGGCATATCGCCATTGCGATGTATGTGCTGCCTGGGCCACATGTAAGGCCCACTCTTGTGATGGTAGCCTGGGCCACATGTAAGGCCAACTAAGAGAGTGGCGCCTTTGCGATGTATATGCTGCCTGGGCCACATGTAAGGCCCACTTTTGTGATGGTAGCCTGGGCCACATGTAAGGCCAACTAAGTGAGTGGCGTTGTCCCTATGGCTAATTATTGGGGTAAATAAATCAAAATCAACCCTTGAGAGGACAAAGATCAGCCATGTATCGTTGAATGTGGTGTCCATGTGCTGCACCTCATTAAATTAAATTATATTATATTTCTTTGTGCCAATGCATGTTTGACATCTTGAAAATTGAGTACTAGTTCGAGTGTATGAAGTCAAAGTGGTTGGAGCAGTGATCTTTGACATTAAGAATGTAAAAACCAAACTAAATTTGACTAAACCAAACTATATTTGTAAATCAATTTAACGCAGTAGATATAACCCCTTTGTCATGTATTAACTCCTTTGTCATGTATTTGTTTACAATGTTTAATACATCAATTTGGTTTTATACACCAATTTGGTGTGCTGGCTTGATTGTGACCTTAAAAATAGATTATTATTATTAATTTATAATAATATAACTTTTTAGCATTTTTTTTTGGAGAAATCACTGTCCAGATGTCAAATATTTGATGTTGCTTAAACTTTTTATATTTAGATAAATGGTAAATTTTATCTTTGAATGTATTAATGGATTTAATGTCTTAAAAAACTCTTGAGATGATGGGATTATACACATTCAACCATTTAAATTTGTACTTCTAATAATTTGTGATGGAATTTCAAACAAAATTCACCATAAAATATGTCCACAAAAAGCCAAAACATAAAACATTTAAACTAGTCATTTCAGTTTCCTTTTCACAATCTCATAAATCTCATTTGTTTAGGAGAATAATCATCTCACTGCATTGCAATGTCAAAATGACAATTGTGTGTTGAAACAATCTTCCCCTAATAGTGCACTATAAAATGTAAAGTAGTGGAGGTGGCAGTGGAGGTGGATGAGAATATCTAAATGGCAATTGTGTGTTGAAACAAACTTCCCCAATAGTGCACTATAAAGTGTAAAGTAGTGGAGGTGGTTGAGAATACCACATTAGGAAAAGTACTGGAGATGGATGAAAATACCAAAATGACAATTATGTTTTGAAACAATCTTCTCCAAATAGTGCACTATAAAGTGTAAAGTAGTGGAGGTGGATGAGAATACCACATTATGAGACCATACGAAGTATTGTTTTTGTGATCAAATAATCAAAAAATAGTGCACTACTAAAAATAGTGCACTATAAACTGTAAAGTACTAGAGGTGGATGACAATACCATATTAGGAGACCATGTAAAGTATTGTTTTTGTGATCCAATAATCGAAAACATAAAAGACAAATTGAAGATCAACTTTACTTATAGCTAGTTATCAAGGAATCTATAATGAAAACAAAGTTGTATGGAATATGAAGACAAATTGAAGATCTACTTATAGCTAGTTATCTACAATGCTAACAAAATTATCTATAATGATAACAAAGTTGTTTGGAGTATGATTGGGGTAAAGTAGAGCTCTCCTCGTTAACATTAAAAGTTGTTTGGAGTATGATTGGGGTAAAGTAGAGCTCTCCTTGTTACCATTAAAACATTGTTTAAAAAAACTATATTATATTGACTCTAAAATATCACAACAATTTTGTTTTCAATAATTAAAATATCTCACATGTTCTATGTTCTATTGGAGTATTCTTTATTTAGTTCAATAATCAAAATATCTCACATTATATTAGAGTAAACCATTATTTCAACCATCAAAATTGTTAGAATATAATGGATGTGCCTGTTTTACCATTGACAATATCTTTATTTTTACCCAACCATAGACTGAAGCCACCCTCCGAGCACCTTAACCTTGACAGAGAATCACTCTGGAAGCAAACCCTAGGCTAGATAGCCAAACAAAGGGTAGTGCACATTTCCCCAAGGATAGTGCACCAACAAGAGTTGATCAGATAGTCCAAACCCTAGCCAAGAGATATTCCAAGCCAAAACGTAACTGCTAGCTGCAGCAGTAGCACCGAAAACTTCCCTCAAACTTGCACAGAAAACTAGGCACTGCAATGCACACAAGTTGCTTCTTTGCAATTCTGAGACTGCCTGCCAGAATGAGAACTGGCCTCCTATATTTATACTAATTCTGGCTAACTGCCTGGGCCGGATTCTCATTCTGGGTATCTGTCTGTTCAGTATATATTATTATTTCTGGCCGACTTCTTCTCTTGGAGGCTAATAACCTAATATAAATTATCTTCTTGAGCCAACAAGTCTTCTAGGGTTATTAGCCAACTCATTAGGGTTTCTTCTTGCTTCTCGGAGTATTCTATCATTGTCAGGTTTACACGTGGAGGCAAATACCTCCCGCGGATACCATAATATCAACACTCCCTCCTAGCTAGGGAGGTATTACAGGTAATGGTCTTGAGCACAAAAACATACCATTCACCCGGTAGCATCAACATAGTTGTATAGACTAGATCATGACTAGATCATGAGCACCATCATCATCATCAGTGTCATCAGCTTCATCATCTCTCAAAACCATACTCTATCTGAGTAATCAGACATGATGCTCACTCCACAGAGTGATACAAGAGCCATTCTTCCAATCTAGAAGAGTAAATGCTCTGAACCATTTTCCGTCTGGGAAACCTCTGTCATTTGATTATCCATCTAACTGATAATCATTTCCAATACAGTTGATAGTCTTCAAGGAAATAGAAACAAAATGGAACACAATTGTGTCTATCCATAGTAGTACATAACTACAATCCAGTGGTACACTACCACACCAAGTAACACACAAGTACTTGATCAACAACGTATAGTCACGAATAGTGGAACACATCCACCATAGTAGTATACATCTACTGTCATATAATCTTCATAACAATCATCTGATATCAACCTGCACATAAACAATGTTATGATATAAACTGAATCATCTGGGCTAATTTTTCACTCACATCTGTGAGATCTGAAAGAATATCTTCCCTCAAAGTAGAACAATGAGATATCTGGACTATTCTTCTCAAGCAAGGAAGAATAATTGTCATGTCTTCTGAACCTGGACCATTCCCCACCCTGGGCCATTCTTCCTACACTAATCAAAGTACACCCTGGAGAGAATGTATAAACCGTAAGGAATGTCTGTCCCTGATTGTTGATCCTGGACCATTCCCCACCCTGGGTCATTCCTCCTACACTAATCAATGTGCACCCTGGAGAGAATGTATAAAACCTAAGGAATGCATGTCCCTGATTGTTGAGCCTGGACCATTCCCCACCCTGGGCCATTCCTCCTACACTGATCAAAGTGCACCCTGGAGAGAATGTATAAACCCTAAGGAATGACTGTCCGGACCATTTCCTCTGTTAACTATAAGAGGAAAAGATTGTCTTGTACCAACCTCCAAAACAGACCATTCCTCATGTTAACCACAATGAGAAATCGTTGTCCGGTGAGGCGGTCCAGTCTTCTTGAGTAACCCTCAAGAAGAGAGACTTCCCTAGACCACTCCCCATGTTAACCACAATGGGAAGTCGTTGTCTATGATACATCAACAATCTGGACCATTTCCCATGTTAACCACAATGAGAAATTGTTGTCCGTCAGAAATCTCAATCCACTTTCCGAACTGGAAAGGAAACTGCTCATCCTAGACCATTTTTCGAACTGAAAAATGACTGTCCATAAGTCAATACATATCAGTGCTCCCTCCGAACCTGGGAATCATCTCTTCCTTTTTCAATAAGGAAGTCATCTCCACGAGCTCCAGCTTGAGTACACGAACTCTTTTATCTTGGACATAAGCTTTACCAAGATGTGTGTTTATCTGCTCATCTGTTGAGATATGTATTGGAGAACCTCTTTCTCCTTTTTGAACTTCATCACGGATAATGTAATGCTTGATTTCAAATGTACTTTGTTCTGGAGCACTGGTCTTCTTTGAAGGCTTCATGTAGCTCTGATCAATAAAATATATCATTGTTGGAAAAATGGAACATATCCATGTGGCACTTCTTCTGTCATCATGAGATTTGATCTTTTGAGTAATCATCTTGATACAATATCTTGTTATAGGAAATCTTCACCACGCTTCTGCTGTGCACTGGAGGTTTTCCACCAAGTTATTTTCTTCCATCTTCATACAAGGGTCTCTTTCTAGTATGCCTCAAAGTCTTGAGGTTGCTCTTCATATGCTCTTTGTTCAATTTCTTTGGAGAACATTCTTTGCATTCATTTGATGTAGAACTCCAACCCATGGATATTGTGGATGATATAAAGACTCGTGTATAGGTATGTCCGGTTTACTGGAACAAGTAATCGTCATAGTCTTCTCCCTCCATCTGGGAGAACCTCTAGTCTTCGATCTCGCAATTCTTTCATTCATAAGTCTTTCATACACTAGTCTTCATCACAACTTTCAGTTCCTCTGCTTGATTTCTTTTAGTGAGTTCATATCAGGCTGGTAATCTTGTGATTCTCGATACAATGACTGGTTGTTCAAGCTTCTCTTCTTTCTTGGAATCTTCATGTTCTTTCTTATGTTTTTCTTTAGCTCTTGGGTCCATGGAGTTTCTTATAGATTACATTCCCTAAGGATTCCATTTATTTCTTTCGTCATAGGATCACATATGTGTATGGACAACCAAGGATACTTTAAGGCTTCTCTTCGAAGAAGTCTTCTTCTAAGGTCGAATTGAACACATATTTCCTTTCATGGCTGCTACCATGGATATATACTTCATCATCTTCAATGGATCATAGGATTAGCTCCCTCCTAATCCTTGCTTCATGTATGCTCTTCTCTTTGGTGATGTATAATCGACTCCCTCCATATAAGAGAGTCCATTCTTTCGTCTGCATCCTTGTTGTCTACTGCAATATATAATTGGGTTTCTCTGTCTGACAGAGTCCACACTTCCATCTTGTTGTCTTCTACAAAAATGTCATAAGTCTTTCTCCAATTTCCTCTTGATTGATGACTTCTTTCTATCTTTTCTTCTTCTAAATCTCTTCATGATGGATTTGGCTTATCTTGCAATAGCTTTCACATGATTTTTTTGACGTATTTCATCCTTTCATGTGTATTATCTAATGATATTCATCCTTATCTTGTTGTTCTTCCATAGGTATAGTTATTCTTGGAATACATTATCTTCCAGGAGATAGATATACAAGATATGTACAAAGACGACGCAAACAAGATATGTACAAGAAATAAGAAGAGTATTGTTACCTTCGGAAGAAGAAGTCTCTTTCATCCTGCTTAGTCTTCTTTGTAGGTTCCTTTTCTTCGACAACTGATGCTTCGTGTTTCTCCTTTGTTTTCTTTACCTCAGGACAATGATTATTGTAGTGACCATACTTTCAACAGTTGACGCATTCTATTTCTGAAATGTCTTTCGCTTGATTTGGCTTCCTCCTTGAGCCAAACTTCCTTTTGTTCCTGAAATTCTTGAATCTTGCTGTGAAGCCCTGATCATCGTACTTCTTTTGGGGTTTCTCTTTTGCACTAATCTTGGATTCTTCTTGAGCACAACAAGTCCAAAGTTCTTAAAATGTAGGATACTCCTTTCTTGTGTTCATGCTTGCGACAAATGCATCCCACGTCTTGGGAATACCATTGAGTACTATGTTTACCAATTCCTTCTCTGAAATGATCTCTTCAATAGCTTGTAGTTGATCTCTTAACTGGGACATCCTCACAAAGTATGATGTTATGTTGTCCTCATCATTCATCTTCATGTCACGGAGCTCATTCTTTAGACTCATAACTTGTCCAATGTTTATGACCGAAAAGAGATTTGTTAGGGCATCGAACATCTTCTTCGATGAGTCAAGATGGGAGATGTAGAGTATCAAGTGGTCTTTTATAGATTCCACTATGATACTCATGGCATTGATGTTACTGTCTTTGAAATTCTCCATAACTGCAATGTTCTGTGGTTCCTTCTCTTTTCCTTCTTCAAACTCTGGTTCCACGATCTTTCCTTTCACAATATCCATCACTTTATTCTTGGCAAGGATGAGGTCAATCCTTGTCTTTCACGCTCTGAAGTTAGAGGCTCCATCTAACTTGTTCTCTAACTTCATAGAATAAGTCATGGCTTCTTTGACTTGGTCAAACCCTATATTTGACCACCAACTCAAACTTGACGTCTTGGCTTGCTAAGAGTACCAGCAGATGCGCTAGGCTAGGGTGCACTGATATGTCTAGATATTAGGTCAGTCTCTTCACTTAAGGTGTATCAACGAGAGGATTAGGGTTTCTACAACTACTCCTACTAGTAACCCTAGCGGCAGTGCTTCAACGAGCTTAATATCCTTCTGGCTATGTTTCCTTCCATCGGTTAGACCAAATGAAGGAGGTACGGGCCCATAACCTATTAGAATATAATGGATGTGCTTGTTTTACCATTGATAATATCTCTATTGTCACCCAACCATAGGCCGAAGCCACCCTCCAAGAACCTTAACCTTGACAGAGAATCACTCCGTAAGCAAACCCTAGGCTAGATAGCCAAACAAAGGGTAGCGCACCTTTCCCCAAGGATATCACACGAAAAAGAGCTGATCAAATAGTCCAAACCCTAGCCAATAGATATTCCAAGCCAAAACGTAACGACTAGCTGCAGCAGCTGCACCGACAGCTCTCCTCAAACTTGCGCACAAAACTAGGCACTGCAGTGCACACAAGTTGTTTCTCTGCAATTCTGAGACTGCCTGCCAGAATGAGAACTGGCCTCCTATATTTATACTAATTCTGGCTAACTGCCTGGGCCGACTTCTCATTCTGGGTATCTGGTTGTTCAGTATATATTATTATTTCTGGCCAACTTCTTCTCTTGGAGCCTAATAACCTAATATAAATTATCTTCTTGAGTCGACAAGTCTTCTAGGGTTATTAGCCAACTCATTAGGGTTTCTTCTTGCTTCCTGGGGTATTCTATCCTTGTCAGGTTTACATGTGGAGGTAAATACCTCCCGCAACTACCATAATATCGACAAAAATATCTCACACTATTGAAGAAGAGTAAACAAAGGAATTTTGAATTTTACATTAACATAAAAATGGTTATTGAATTTGTTGGCTTTAGAAGTTGAAGTTCGAATATGTAAAAATATTTTGATATTGAGATTTGATATTAAAGCATAATGGTTTGAGAGAAGGGAAACTACAAAGTGAAGATATATAGTGAATTATTAACAACTAATTTATTGGCCTAGAGCATAACTTTTCTTAAAATAAAGTTGGATAGAAAAAATAAGTCATAAGAAGAATCTACTTAAGTTGAATGAAATTGAGGAAACAACACCAAGAGATAAAAAAAAAATGCCTAAAAGTGGAAAAATGGATGGTTGAAGATGAAAACAGAAAGTATATTTTGTATCATATTGCAAACCACATTATAGCACAAGTCAAAATTAGATTTGCATTAGATAACAAACCATGGTACTTGATATAAATGTGACATATCAAGTACTTACACTAATGCTTGATGAGCTTGGAGGGATCTAACATAGAGTTTGATTTTAGAAAAACTTTGGTAAAAAATATTTCATAGTGAAACAAAAGAAGTGAAGAGCAAAGAGAAAGAAAATGCTACAATAGTATCACGAGGAACAATCTTGGAGAAACCAAAAGACAAACAAGGATACAATTTGTTACTATTTCCAAAAGAAACATCCTATTATACACAATTTCTATGAGTGAATGCACGAGCAAGGAAAAAGAATAGACACTTTGGACAATTTGTTCAAGAGAATGGGCAATAAAAGAGACCATATATAAGAAGTTTCATGACAATTCTAGTAGCAACAAAAACCTCAAATGATGCTTAGTACTTAGATACAAGTGCATCAAAGCACATATGCAAGAATGTTTTGTTTGAAAAACTGCATTCTCTGATGATGACATAGTAAATTTTGGTGATAATCGACCTATAGAGGTGAGGAGCGTTGAAGACATACCAGTTATGTTGGATAATGAGGAGGTGCATATTACAAGATCACTCTATGTATTTGGTATGAGAGAAATATATTTTTTCTTTCTGAATAAAGCTTCATTTAAACTCTATTAATATGTAATATGCATGTAATCTTTAATACAAGAAAAAGGTTGTCCAAGCAATGTCCATGAACAAGTGAAAAAGGCCAAACTTTTGGTTAGATGATGTCAAAACCCCTCGTCATGCGGTCATAGTTATGAGCATATTTTAAGCACAAACCATGGTTATCTAAAACATCATGGATAACCAATGTCATAAGGATAAAAAAGGGCATGAGCTAGTATAAGGGGCACTAATCAAAAACCATGTTGGGCATTAGAAAGGGCTAGTCACAATCTTCAACAACCTTGTCCCAACCTATAACAGAATGGTCAACATCACTAATATCAACAATGAGGCCCCACTATTAAAATGATTGAAATTGTTTTTCGAGCCTGGAAAATGCATTACTTTCACTGATAAGTACAATTGTAGGTCCCTCTAGCTCTTATTTATATAAATCTTCCATGTGTTCATGCTCTAACTTACAAAAACATGCTAGGCTCACCTATGATTTATCTTGAAGCAACACGTTGCTGCCCTTGTTATGCCAAAAAGAAACATGTGATCAGCTATAAAATGTACCTATATATATATATAAGTACAAAATTTATGACACCCGTGTAAAATGCATGAGAGGAAAACACCTGTATGTTTTAGATTTAGATCCCAACCAACTTGAACCACTTTCTCCAAATATAAATTGAGGGATCGAGGTTGGGAAGCATTAGCTTTGATTTCCTTTGAAATGAATAGGAGAAGGCTTTGATAAAGAGAACTTTTCTTCAAAAAACCCTTAGTTTTCTCTACAAGCTTGATATAGGTTGCTTAGGGTGCTTTAGAGAGACTCATAGGCCATGTTGGCTAGTATACTAAATCCTTAGCAAGAGTTTGAATTTGAACGAGATCAAGGTAGTAGGAATCCAAGATTAGGTGAAGAAGTCACATGCGACAAAAAAATAAGTATATATCTTGTAATCTTCTTTTATATGAAATATAGATCTCTCTTCTCATCCCCATTCTCCCCAACCCTACCAAATTCCATGTCACTTGAATTTGTTCATATTTTTGTTGTTTATGTGATCGAATTGGTAATATAGTATTCATATTTATAATCAATAATGATGTAATTTGAATTCAAATAATGCAACTATATTAACACAAACCATAGTGTGCATTCCCTAAGAATGATATAATGCAAAGATATTAACTCAACAATGCTACTCGCTGAGAAGGATACAATGTATGTATGTTATTATTAGGTTAGATGTAATGCAAGTATTAACTCAACCATGATGTATATTAACACAAACCATAGTGTGCATTCCCTAAGAATGATATAATGCAAAGATATTAACTCAACAATGCTACTCGCTGAGAAGGATACAATGTGTGTATGTTATTAGTAGGTTATATGTAATGCAAGTATTAACTCAACCATGATGCATATTATGAGTTGTAATGTCCCCTTCCAATCAATGATCATAACAGAGGATGACTCAATATCCTATACGACTCCCATAGGCTATAGTCAACAAGGAAAAATGGAATCAAGGAGGTTTATTTGGTGTCACTAGGTTAAAATAATGAAAAATCTTAAAAGTGACATTAAATAAAATAAATAATTATATTTAAATGGAATTAGAGGGAAAATGAAGTGAAGGTTTGATTTGGTAAAAAAGGGGAAATATTTAGAAGGACCAAAGGAAGGATAAATAGAGGGGTAACCCTTCTCTTTAGCATTATGGTTTGATTTCTCATTTTGGAGTGCTCTTGAACCCATTTTTTCGTTTGGGTTTAGCAAAACCCTTCCATCTCAGTTTAGTTTTGGTGGTGCAATATCCACCCTAGCTAGACAAAGAGGAGGATTCATTTGAAGTCCTCATTTGAGTTCATTGTGGTGTTTGGTTTCATCTGGGAGAGATTTTGGAGGCATATCGGCTTGCGCATAGTATTTGTGACATTTTTCTGAAGGAGGTCGATCGTTAGATCTGTAGGGGCCAGGAAGGTTTTACGTAACGGGGGAAGGAGACACCCCCATGGGTTGAGCATAGGTTGTCCTACAAGGCCCCACTAGAATTCTCGCAGTTGTCCCGCGAGGACCTATGCAAGTTAGGGATTGCAACAGTTCAACGGACCAAGGTTGTGAAGGTTTCAGGAGAGTTTGGAGGGTCACTTGTAGAGTAGACATTAAGGGAGCGAAGCAGTGGAGGGATTGGAGAGTCGTGGATCAATGGACATCATAGATTGACATCATTTCTGGTTTTCTTGTATTTTTTTTGTAGTTGACATCATTTCAGGTTTACTTTTATATTGATTTTGATATCGAATAAATGTTATCATTTTTATAGTGTATTAATTTAAACACCAAGTTCTTAGGTTCTTTCTATAGGTGCATTGATTTCAAAGTAGATTTACTTATGTTCATTGTTACATTGCATTTATTTGTGAGTATGGATTCTTAACCTTTAACTATATAGTGATTCTGATATCAAATTAATATGATCATTTTTCTAATGCATTCATTTAATTACCAAGTTCTTTGGTTCCTTCTTTAGGTGCATTGATTTCAAGGTAGAGTTATTTATGTTCATTGTTATATTGCATTGATTTAAGCACCTGTATCAATATGATCCTTCTTATAGTGCATTAATTTATGCATCGAGTTCTTACATTCCTTCTTTAGGTGAATTTATTCTGATGTAGAGTTATTATGTTCATCCTTACACTACATTGATTTTATAATAGATTTATTAGGTTATTTCTTAAAATATGTCTATTTATGCAATGAGTGATAATGTTATTTATTATGGTGCATTGAATTCAATGTTTTGTACTATATTATAGAGTAACATCTAGAGCAAAATATTGAACAAAACATAACCATGTCGGACTCTTCGTAATGCCAAAGTTGAAGAGAAAATAAGGGTAGTGTGAGAACATGTTAGGAGACATAAAGATAATGAATCACAAACAAATGAACAAATGAAGAAAAAATGCCATGAATGACATAGCTTGCAAAGACTAAATTAGTAGCAACATATGACTTCGAAAAAGGGGTGAGGACAAAACCCTAAAGAAAAAAAAGTGCAACAACAAAAACGTAGATGTAGAAATATGGAATATTTATTGGGGGAAACAATGGGTGGTAGAAATTCTTACTTGATTGGAGTTATTGAACATGCCCTCAAAATTGATTATTTTCCTAAGAATATACCCTAACTTATTTTTGCTCAATTAGGTATTGTGACATTCAACATTTCTACATAAACAATGAACATTTTGCTTGATATTCTAGTGAGGGACATGACCAATTTATAAAAGTTGTGTTTGATTAGCTTATGTTATCACCCTGTAATTCCCTAGGCTGAAAGGAGGAAATCGGCAAGGGTAACCACAAACCACTTGGAGTCGAGGATCTAGCCCTCCAAGACTCAGAGAGGGATCTCTCTATATGATTTAACTTTGTTGGGATGATATATTAGGCTAGTTATGATGATAGGAGGTTTGGTTTTTTAAGTTTTTGGTTGGGACAACAGAAGAGGGCCATTGGGCAAAATGGAGTCAAAGGTTAAAGATGAATAGATGAATGAATAAATGAGACAAAATGTAACTAGGCAAGGCAATCATGTCAGTGGATCCTTTGAGTTTGTGAAATGGGAAAAGATGAAAAGATGAGGGTTCACTTAAAATGCAAAGAAGAGCTTATCTGAATTCTACATCCAAACTGGGAAGAAAACATAAATATTGCTTTAAGCCAGAGCAGGGTGTCTGAGACAAATCCTGAGCATAATCTTCTTATAAACAATAAGAAAAGAAAGACAATATGATAAACAAGAGAATGACATTTTACATCAAGTAATACTTCACCACATGATCATGACACAAGAATCTGGACACAAAATGCATTTGTATTCATCCATAAAGTCACTTATAGCCTGTTGAACATCTTTACAACATATGGTGATATTTTCATACCATCCTTCCTTTCATATCTAACTGATCAACCCTTTTGCATTAAAAGTACATGAATATATAGGAAAGATCACCCCTCAATCTTAGGAGGTCGAATTCAACCACCTCGTCCAAAAATAGAAACATATCCCTGAAAATCTTGAACGGTCCGCCATGAAAGACAGACCGAACTGTTGAAAAAAGGGGTCAACTCAGACATTTTTTTATCCTCAACGATGACACTTGTGTATAACCTGAAAGAGGTTATTTTATATGAGAATGTTCTAGACAAAAACCTCTTTCGGTTTTTCCAAATTCATCTTCAGTTCGCTAAAAATTCTCCCACAAAATCATGACTAAACCAAGAAAAAATGAAAAACTGAAAAATGGGGCTCAAAGATGGCTTCGATTCTCCAAACTTCTGGAACCTGTGTAAATTCGGGAAGCGGTTTTTGTTATTCATCCCGTTCTGAACAAAAACACCTCTCGGATTTTGAAAATTCGTTCCCATTTTCCCTAAATCCTTCTTGGAAGTCAACTGGTCAAACCTAGCAAAAAAATGGTTTTGTGAACTTGGGGGTGTGGTTTTGCAGGGGTAAAGTGGTTTGCTCGGACCCCCCTGGGGTGGTAAGTGGTATTGGGAATGGGGGGGTCCGAGTTCACCACGCGGTGACAAGTTTCCCTCCCAATACCACTTGCTTGGACCCCCTTGGTGTTGATGTGACGTGAGGGGGGGG
>ML811171.1:33404-50424 GCA_009831015.1 Picea engelmannii | reverse complement strand
TTAATTTTTTTAATTTTTAATTTTATGTTTTATTTTTATTATTTGTTTATGTGTTTATTTGTTTTTTTTTTAATTGTTATTTTTTTTTATTATATTTTGTATTTAATATTTATGTTTGTTTAATATGATTTTTTTTTAAATTGTTTTATATTATTGTTTTATTTTTTAATTTGTTTTTAATTTATTATATTTTAATTAATGTTTTATTATTTTCAATTAATATTTAATTCTAATAAACTAACTTAATTACTAGCTTAATTACTAATTACTAATTAATTAATTATAAACAAGTTTAACATAAATCTAACTATACTAAATTTAATTACTAACATTATTAACCTATTGTTTTTTTTTCTTTTAGCCTAAGCTTGTTTATTCAGGGATAAGTGGTGGGCGAGATGTAGCCAATGGGATAAATGGACAAGGCGCAGAGGTGGATGAAGGATGTAGTAGGGTGATGAAGGATTGAGCGAAATGGATGGAGGGGGAAATACAATCAACCGAGCCCAACAAGCCAGATGTCTTTGTCACAGGAGAAACGCCAAATAAACAGTTGAAGAATCAAGTTAGCTATGATTATAGGACCCCAACATAGGATCCACCTGGGGATGGCAACTCTTTCAGGAGGTGACAAGAACCATTGAACTCTGAACATGTAGACCAATGTTTTATCCATTGGGTTGATCCCAAGATCTTATTCTGCAACTTGTACATGTTTTGATCTCTCAATTGAAACCAATTCAAACTGAAATCTGAACTTGAAATGCACACTGAACTGGAAACTATACTGCAAACTGAATCTGAAAAAAAATTGTTGAAAGGAATGCTCAGAGAGCTGAGCTTATTTGCACACTGCTACCCACCCTATACTGTTGAAAATTATGTTGAATCAAATAATACAAAAATGTCAATGAAGCCAATCAAGTAGCTACTGAGACCAGTGCACTGCTTGACTTCTTGTTAGCACAATAAAAAAGGAAACTTGAACTTTTGCCCACATAACCAAAAATGCAAAGTGTAATGGCCACTGCTGAAAACGAGATTGACCTTTTATGCTGAGAAAATATTCCATGTACTCTGCTATGGGATCTAGAAAAAATGACAGGTTTCTTGACTTTCAACAAATTTATGGTCATAGTTGGGTATGACACATATGCTTTTTACATCATTATACAGTTCTTGAGATGGCTGCAAATTTTTTGTTGAACTTTGAAATGAAACTCCTATTGAGACAAACCATGCAACTGATTTCCTAATCATGTCTTGATCATAGCTTCTTTTAAGATCATAATTGGCAAATGAACAACGACTTTGACAACCAAAATCATCCAACACATCAGTTATTGGACCTTGCATGGACTGAGATGATTGTTTTATTGGTTCCAATACAAATTCCTGATCTTCTGTGTGTTTATCATCCATTACATGATTAAAAAATTTCTTCAAAAACTGAAATGAATTGAAGGTTAATGGTATAGAGTTATAATGCATTAATTCATATTCTGTCTCAGGCTCTAATCTTTCATCTAGAATTCGAAAATCAATGTAGCTTAAGGGCTGCAATTCTGGGTCTAGAACAACTTCCATATCATCAATGACATCTTCAACTGAGTGATCAGAACATTCTTCATCTTTACTATCGACAACTTGTTTATAATTTTCTCTCAGAGTTTGAAATGAAGAGAAACATAAAGGCATAGATATTTCACTTACTCTAAGATTTGTTGCATCTTCCTCCTTGTTGTCATAATCAATATGCATATGTTGATTGTCATATTTGAGGTGTAACTGATCTTCTTCTTCCCAACAATGAAATAAAATGCCATCAAACATACACATCATATCAGTTGATGTCTCTTCAACAAGTTGAGTTGGAACTTCATCTTTGACTACGTTGTGAATATAATACATGAAACAATCATTATCCAATCCATGATACCAATGATGAGATGCAAAGTGTTTGGGGACATTGATCCTTGTCTGTTCTGGAACTATTGGAACATGTGATCTTTGAACAACAAGTTTATCTTTCCTGCTAATCTTCTGCATCATCTCTTTTGCAATGTTTTCCAGGACATCTAGTTTCACTTCTGAAGATGTCATTCATTCCTTTTTTGTTCTATCTTTCTCTTATGCGCTTAGGTTGGACCTTTTGTTCAGCAAGTTAGCTTTCACATCAACTGCAATATTTTTCATTTCTTCAAGGGTTGCAGTGTTCCTTTCTCTTAATTGAAATGCCATCTCAAGATCAAAGGCATCTAGGAAATGCAAGTGAGTTGATCCTGGGGGTGGCCTTATATCAACAGGTATTGAATGGTACACCTTATTGAACCTTGCTGAAAACTAATGTATTGTCTCCCCTGGATGTCTTTTCAAATGGTCATATTCTTCTAGGATGAGAAAGATATTTCTCATGATCACCCATTGACCTAGGAAATCTTTTACAAATTGATGGAAATTGCTAATGCTTGGAGCTGGAAGATTCTTAAACCAATTTTTGACTTTACCTTGCAATGATAAGGAAAACATGCTGATACATACATCATCTTCTTCCACCTCAAATAGATCAAGAAAATCCTCAAGACTCTGGATGTGCTTTTCAACAATGATCTTCACATTTTCTCGATCAAATCTGGGTAGATTATTGCTATAATTGGCAAGGAGGTCATGGAGAATAAGAGGCAAATCTAGGGGGCTTGTATATGTCTGGGATTTTTACAGGTATAGGAGGCAAAGCAAGGGGCTTATAGCTAACTGGAATTTCAATATTGGTAGGAGATAAGGCATGAGATTTGTCTCTCATTGGGTTATCTACAGATATTGGATTGTGTACCAGAGCTATAGGTAAAGGATGAATCCTTTGAGGTTCTTCATATTGAAACTGATCATTATGAATTTCAACAATAAATTATTGACAAGGATTATAATAGGAGAGAATATAATTATAGATAAAAACAACAATGTATTGAATACAATTTGAACTCGAAAACCTGATCTCTCTGGAATGCTTTGTCATGTTTTAGGTTCTTCCTCCAGTGGAGTCTTCGAATTGGAACTAATCTAGAGATGATTAGAGGTGCCAGGTGAAATATTTCAGCTTTCTTGTGTCTGGTCACTGTCCACCATTAGTGATCAGATCTGGAACTTGAAGTGCACTACTGGAGAAAGTCCCCAGTGGAGTCACAATTATGTTATCACCCTGTAATTTCCCAGGTTGAGGAGGAAATCGATAGGGGTAACCACAAACCACTTAGAGTCGAGGATGTAGCCCTCCAAGACTTGGAGAGGGATCTCTCTATATGATTTAACTTTGTTGGGATGAGATATTAGGCTAGTTATGATGATAGGAGGTTTGGTTTTTTATTTTTTTGGTTGGGACCGTAGAAGAGGGCCATTGGGCAAAATGGAGTCAAAGGTTAAAGATGAATAGATGAATGAATACCTAAGACAAAATGTAACCAGGCAAGGAAATCATGTCAGTGGATCCTTTGAGTTTGTGAAATGGTAAAAGATGAAAATATGAGGGTTCACTTCAAATGCAGAGCAGAGCTTATCTGAATTCTACATCCAAACTGGGAAGAAACCATAAATATTTCTTTAAGCCAGAGCAGGGTGTCTGAGACAAATCCTGAGCATAATCTTCTTATAAACAATAAGGAAACAAAGACAATATGATAAACAAGAGAATGACAATTTTGCGTCAGGTAATACTTCACCACATGATCATGACACAAGAATCTGGACACAAAATGCATTTGTATTCATCCATAAAGTCACTTACAGCTTGTTGAACATCTTTACAACAGATGGTGATATTTCCATACCATCCTTCCTTTCATATCTAAATGATCAACCCTTTTGCATTAAAATTACATGAATATATAGGAAATATTACCCCTCAATCTTAGGAGGTCAAATTCAACCACCTCATCCAAAAATAGACACAAATCCCTGAAAATCTTGAACTATCCGCTATGAAAGACGGGTCAAACTGCTGAAAAAAGGGGTCAACTCAGACATTTTTTCTCCTCAATGGTGACAGTCGTGTATAAAATTAAAGAGGTTATTTTATATGAGCATGTTATGGACAAAATTCTCTTTAGGTTTTTCCAAATTCATCTTCAGTTGTGCAGTGACAAGTGTCCCTCCCAATACCACTTGCTCAGACCCCCTTGGTGTTGATGTGACGTGAGGGGGGGGGTTGAGCTACACGGAAAGGTAAGTGGAATAACTTCGGATAATTTAAGTTTTGGTTTTAATTTATTTTATTTTATTTTTTATTTATTTTTATTTGTTTACTTGTTTATTTGTTTTGTTTTATTTTTTAATTGTTATTTTTTTTTATTATATTTTGTATTTAATATTTTATGTTTATTTAATATGATTTTTTAAAAATTGTTTTATATTATTGTTTTGTTTTTTAATTTGTTTTTAATTTATTATATTTTAATTAATGTTTTATTGTTTTCAATTAATATTTAATTCTAATAAACTAACTTAATTACTTATTAATTAATTAATTAATAACAAGTCTAACATAAATCTAACTATACTAAATTTAATTACTAACATTATTAACCTATTGTTGTTTTCTTTTAGCCTAATCTTATTTATTCAGGGATAAGTGGTGGGAGAGATGTAGCCAATGGGATAAATGGACAAGGCGCAAAGGTGGATGAAGGATGCAACAGGGTGAAGAAGAATCAGGCGAAATGGATGGAGGGGGAAATGGGATCAACCGAACCCAGCAAGCCAGATGTCTTCGTCATGGGAGAAACACCAAATAAACAGCGCAAGGATCAAGTTAGCTATGATTATAGGACCCCAACAACTTACAAGAGGAGACAAGACATGCAAAATATATCTTCACAATGATATGAATTTTATATAAAATTCTCAATAAAAAAACAGAAACCGATGCTTGAGATCATCAATATTTTCTTGAAAATTCATTTGTTTCTTTTGGAGGGGGGTCAATTATATTGGTTGAGGTTTTTATAATTTTTTTTTATTGAGATTAGAGTTTTGGTATGGCCACCTACAAATTGGAACAAATCTAGATCCACATTAACCTTGGATCTATCAATTGTTGAAAGGGATCAAACCTCCCATGGTGCAAACATTTCCACAAGTTTCTACACTCTAAAAAATGTTTGCTCCTCAAGGAATATGATCTTTCTAAGCACTTGATATAATCGAGGTTATGATGGATCAAGGTTGGTATTATTAAGAGAGGGAAACGTTTAAAATAAATGTTTTTCATCCTCAACCTCATTTGTATTACAAGTTTTTAAAATTCACCGTGATATTATTTTGAGTTACTCTTACCATCATTTTCACTATGTAGGTCATGTGCATTAGTTGTGATATATATAGAGAGATGTTTTGAGTAATAAGATTAAGGTTTATAAATATTTTATAATATTTCAACTCCATCTTATAAACTATTCCAATTCATTCCAATACTTATGTTTAAATTTCATAAATATATTAGATATACTATTATCAATATTATTAATTTGATTATCTTACTATATGCTTAAATAATTAAAATAAATCTCAAGAATATTTAGCATAATTTCTTTTGGATCTTGATGACTAGAATTCATATTTAAAACTCCATATCATTTTTTTTAAGCTATAAATGGTGTTACCTTCTATTACCCAAAAATAACAATTACAGAGCATTTTTTAAATGCCAGAGTTGCCAACAAAGTAAACTCGTTCTCGCTTTTGTGTTGAGTTTGCAAAAATATTGTCTTGTTTGTCAAAATTGACAGTTTATCTATATTGACTATAGCCTATAAACTTAAGCAAACTAAGATAAGATAAAAGAAAACTAATTCTAATATAAAGGGGAGAGTCATTATAGATCATCATTCTTCAAGTGCATTGTCTACACCATGGTTCAAAGGTTGAGCAGGCCAAACCGAACAATGACGTTATATTGTGGGGCTAAGAGTTGGTCATAGAGTTATGCAATTATGGCCTCCAATTGTTCCTGATGAAATCTCAATTCGGCCATATCTTGACAGATTTCAAAGATGAGATACATTTAGTCTGCAAAGAAGTGAATGGGTTGCTCGTTCATACCTTGCGTGGGAAGAGTCCCCTCTTGCTGAGTTTTCATGCTCCATCACCTATATTCCATATTCTTCGTCGTGGGTCCCATGTTATTGCCATTTTCCTCTACTGGCTCATCGGGTACCTATTCATGGAGTAAAGGACTCTCTTCATCAAATATGGAATGGCCCCAGTCTTCTTCACTCATGGTTGGACTTGATTCTTCCTCATCGAGACGTGTAGTAGAGGAATTCCTTTCCTCTTCTCCAATTGCCATTGAAAAATGCACAAATTCTATGCTAGTCAAGGAGGAGGACATAGATCAACGCATGAAATAGACCCCACGAGAGGAATTGATGCCTTGTTTGGAGTGAGCCTACTCTTGAGGCATGTTGATAGCAAAGGGGAGGCGCATACAAAGGCAACACCAAATTTTTGAGCCACAATGGATCCAAATCCTTCCAGCAAAGACGAGATAAAGTTTCCTTCTTATTGTTGACAGAGTAATGAAATAAGAACCTTGCAATGACATTTATATTGAGAGATGCCCTCATAATCCTGTGTTGTTGAATCACCCATAACTCCTGCAATGAAAACTTCCATAACTGCTGCGTTATTTTCCTGCAGGTCGATGGTACCAGTTCAGAGATTTCAGACAACCATCGTACCGACTAGAGGGAACGTTAGCGAGGTATGAATTGGTAAGGGAGTTGGGGCATTAAAATCCACCAGGTAAAGAAAACTCACATCGCACCAGGCGACACCCCGAACCCTCCATTGACTCATGCTTAGTCCCCCGAACCCTCCATTGTCTCATGTTCAATGATATACCATATGGTGTTAAAACCCCATATCTTAAGTTTGAACAACTAATTCATGTTTTTTTAACCTGCATTGAAACCATATTCTTATATATTAACTTTGAAATTATTAAGAATATCTAAAAATAAATATAAATTTTAATTATTTAAAAAATATTATATATATATTTTTGTTTTTTAAATGAAAAAAAAATTGTTTTTCATAAATGAATAAATATTAACACACAATAATTAATATATTTTATTATGTTATATTAAATTAATAATTTAAAAATATATGTCTTCTAGGTGTAGGACACTCGGTGACAGAGTATAACGCATTCTGTGATGTTAAAGTCACTAGTTCAGAGTATGTTGTTAAGACATTATGATTCTGTGATGTTAAAGTCACTAGTTATGTTGTTAAGACATTATGTGATGGTAACTGTGATGTTAAAGTCACCAGTGGGGACAAATCCAGCCATGTTAAAGGTTAGTGTAGCTTAAGGACAAACTAGCAAACAAAAAAAATAAAAACTATATTTTTTAATTAAAACAATATATAAATTAATTAAATAAAAAAAATTGATTTATTACCATTTTTCATATTAACAATTAAAAAAAAGACAAAGTTTTAAAAAAACATCAACCTTTTTTACTTTTTTATTTTTATTTAATATTAACAAACTACATCTATCACACTTACCTTTGAGTATGAATCTCATATATTTAAAGACCAAAAAAACCATCAATGTTCTTGGCTTCCCACAAAACTTTGTTAACTCTATCACACAATCTATAATAAGCAATACAAATAATAATAAATCTATAATAGAAATACAAATAATGATAACTCTAAATTAACATATGAACATGAATATGATTTGCATAAACTCTAATAAGTTAGAGTTAAAGTCTAACTGCATTTTTATTTGTGTTTATTTATATTATTTTTTTTTTTGCATAAACTCTAATAAGTTGAGTAAGGTCTAAATGGATTTTCATTTGTGTTTATTTATCAAAATTGTCATAAGATTTGTAATAAATTATATAATAGTGTAAAATTATTTACAATAGTTGATAATATGGTAATTTAAAAATATAAATATATATTTTAAGTTAGCTTAATGGTTAAGTTTATGTGTTTTATTCTTTGTTACTTTTTAATATTATAACAAATGTTTTGAAATTGAGATGTAATATGGGTGTATGTGGGACATTTTAAGAGGAAGTGATTTTCATCTCCATCCCTTTTAGTGTCACAAAGATGACAAACTCTTTTAACTCAGGGTGATTCCTAGTTTTAGGAATCGTGCAATACCATGTTTCACTATGGATCTCGTGAGTATCTCTTTGTGGTATCTTAATTTTCTCTTATCTTCTAATGTCTAATACCACGTTTCATTATGGAGCTCGTGAGTATCTCTTTGTAGTATCTTAATTTTCTCTTATCCTCTAATTCCCTATTGCAACACAATTTCTCCTTAAATTTAGATGTAATAGTATTTTTAACATTAAACCGTTACTCTATAGTGTGGCCTTTTCCTCAACACCCCAATGATTCATTGAAGACTTCACATCTTTATGTGAACCCTGCTTGAGTCGTAGGTGGTTTTGACTGGAGTTTGAAACAACCATAGGAAGTCTCTTGTTTGCCATGTTGTTTATCGTTTTCTTGTATGTTAACTACCTAGTCACAACCAAGCTCTCAATGGGGGAAAGAATCACTTCTACGAGGGAGATAAGATAGGGTATATATTGCCTTTAACTTTAATATTATAAGTTATAAAATAATTTTGGATTTGATCTATGTTTCTCCATGATTATCTAGAGATTCTACAACCTCAAATTTCACAACCATATAACATAACAGAGGTGACAAAAGTCTCAAAAAAGAGTTTCTTCTTACCCCAAAGTCAATAAAAATTCCATTGATTTACAACTATTTTCAAGTCCATAATAATCTTTCCACCCTCCATTTATCTTTCTCTCAATGATATAGTTCCACTTAATCTATGCTGAAGATCAATTCCAAGATATTTGTATGAAGTCACTTCCTCCAAGTTGTTAGTGTCATAAATGAATTTAATGTAACTTATATTTTTTGGATTTGATTTCCATAAACATTATTTTGTCAATGTTAATAGTCATACCCATACTAAGGAAAAAACTCTTAGAAGTTTTAGTTGTTTGTTGAGATCATAGGGAATCCTCACCATAAGAACAATATAGTTGGCATAAAGAAGAAGGATAGTGACTTTTTTATCTAAGGACGTGTTCACACATTTTGCTTCTTCCAAATGACCCTCTAACTTGTCAATGTATCTACCAAAAAGAGTAGGGGATATCAAACAACTTTGTTTAACTACTATATTACAATTAATTTATTCTGACTAGCCCTTACTATCCTTAAACTTGAAAATAACATTCTCTTACAACCTTATACTAAGAACTCTCAACTTGAAAAAGACTTCCATCTCTTCTAATCTATTTTAAAGATTAGCTCTAGACATTATGTCAAATATTTTTTGAAAATCAACAAAACAACATAAAAATTGATTTTATTGTTATGATATTCCTTTGCAATAATTCTAAACAAAACAAAACATTTTTTTATAAATAATATAAAAAAAAAATCCTACACCTAAACACAAACACAAATGATATGAAAATATTACACTAATATTTTTCATAATAGTATGGCTTAACATGTAATATATTCTTAGTAATTTACTATAGTGAAAAGCCATAATTGTATAATAGTACATATTATAGTGCAACATGTATAGGATGTGAATTTGTATTTGTGTAGTATATTAGTTGTTGAATGAATTCCAATTGTGTAACCATTATGTTTATTGTGTAACCATTATGTTTATTGTGTTTACAATTAATGTAATATAATTTTTTAACATAATTATTTAAACTAAAATTTTAGTTTCTCTTAATAATTTTATTGGTTTATATAAAGGTGTTGTGTAGTTCATGTAATATAATTTTTTTACATAATTATTTAAACTAAAATTTTAGTTTCTCTTAATAATTTTATTGGTTTATACAAAGGTGTTGTGTAGTTCATTAAAATTTCTTTGAATAATAAAACAAATTTGAGTGGAGCAATTGTGAGTTGAAACCGTTTTGCATCAAAGCATACGTGCTAGAGTAGTCTAGTATAGGTGAGTTGAGAGGTAGTTCGGTATCCCACAATTGGATACTCTATGAAGTGTTGAGTGATTATGCAATAGACAATAAATGAGACAAATTGAAGATCAAACTATAGTTTATCTATAATAACCAAGTTGTTTGGAGCAAGCATGTATATTTGTAGAGAATGGTTGAATATGAACTAGATTGATTGTATTATATAAAACACAATATTCTATTTAAATTTGTTTAATGATGCAAAAACATTACAATGAATTAATAAATTATATTGATTTTTTCATAAATAAATTATATTTTAAAAAAATCAATTTTGATATTTAAACAATTATTATTTAATTTTAATATTTAAACAATTATTGCTTAAAAAATAAAAAATATATATATTATGTACATTACATTAAACATTTTTCATAGACATTTTAAACACAATATATATGTTTAAAAAACATAATGTTGTATATACAATATGAGCTCACTCAAACAACTAATGTATAGCTCAATGTACAAAATACAAATACACATTTGATACCTACCATCATAATCATTGTAAACACAATAAATATGTTTAATGCTGCATGTACAACATGGGCTCACTCAAACAACTAATGTATAATGTATAGCCAAATGTGCACAATACAAATGCACATGTGATACCCGACCCAAAGATTCTACCCAATACTTTACAACAATGTGCACAATACAAATGCACATGTGATGCCCCATCCAAAGATTCTACCCAATACTTTTACAACAAAAACTTACTCAAAGACTTTGCCCAATACTTTACTTATTGGACCACATTTATGATCTTGTATAGTAGGTGTCTATAGCAATCCCTTAATGTTATGGGTTTGCATAGCATTTCATCTTAGAAAGAATTGATTATGTAACATACCCAACAACTTCTATTGAAATGAAACCATATTGCAACCATGTTCACAAGAAGATCCAAGTAGTTAGCCACAAATATTATTCACAAAAAGATACCAGTGTTTATCCACAATGGAAAGAAGATTCCATTGTGGATGAATAATTTCATCTTAGAAAGAATTGATTATGTAACATGCCCAACCACTGCTATTGCAATGAAACCATATTGCAACCATATTCACAAGAAGATGCAAGTAGTTAGCCACAAATATTGTTCACAAAAAGATACCAGTGTTCATCCACAATGGAAACAAGATTCCATTATGGATAAATAATGATATCTTCTTGTAAACAGTTGAAAGAAGATCTCATTGTAAATGAGTATAACCAGTATGTTCTTTCAACTATGATATAGTGATAATCGTTAACAATGGAAACTTCTTGTAAAAAGTTTAAAGAAGAGATCAGTGCTCATCCACAATAGGATCTTCTCTCAACTGTTCACAAGAAAATACCAGTAGTCATCCACAATGGAATTTTCTTTCCATCCAGGAAGAGCACTGGTTTCGGTTTCTTCCTGTGAATAGTGTGAATGAATACTATTGCCTTCTTGTGAATGAATAACAGCTGGGTTTGTTCTCTTCGTAATCAGTGAGTTCAGTGAACTTTAAGAGCAAGCATTGTGCAAACCTGCAGCATAAAGGGACTGCTACTTGCACAGAAACATCATATTGCTACTTTTCCTTCAATTTGGAGGACCTTCAACAAAGTGGGATCAGTATCCACCACCGGCAGCATTGAATTAGGGCATGTGCCAAATGCTAAAAGAGATTTCGTCTGGGTGGGCGAGGGAAGACAAGTGTCAATCTTCAAGAATTTAAATTCAAATGAATGTATAAGTTAATGAACGAAGCAGCCTTGATGTTTGCCAATACGCTACCATCCCTCAACCTTCATTGCGTCGATTAAACCCTTGCTGATTGGGTTACCTGAAAACAAAACGAAGATAGATATAAATATACATCCTAAAGAGTATATCTGCCCATACACTTTCATTAATGTTTCAAAGAGTAATGCATATTGCTATGTACCAAGAGCCTAGTGGTTTCTTGCTTTATGGAATCCTGAAACTTCCATGTGACCGTGCAGTTTTTTTATGGATTTGCCGTTGAATGCAGCTTATTGCTGAATCATGCAGAGCTTATGCTTCAACAAACTAATCTGGTCATCCCACATTTCTGCAATTGACACATAAACTGTTAGGGAGCAGAGTATATACTATATAGTGCTTAAGATTATCGGATTTGTTTGAGATTATACCCTAAAGACATCAATGAGCACATTATCAAAGCTTCATCACCACGGCATGTTATTCAATGCGCTGTTAATACTGTCTCTGACATCAATAGATTCCCAGAATGATGAGATGGCGTCAGCAGGATCTTTCTCCAGAAGATGTATCCCCAAAATTTCAATTACTTTGATCTTTCACACAAAAGTCATGAATAAAGTAAGCTTGTTCTAATCAAAACGGACAAAATAAGGAGCATACTTAACCTGAAGTTCCTTGGCTCTGCCATAAAAGTGCCTCCGACGGGGACCTTGTACATAAAATGAAGTGGGTCGCTTTTTTTAAATGTCCTTTCACGAAGTCGATTTTTCCGGAGCAGAAGCAGGGGACATGTTGTTCAACAGATAGTGTGGTTTAAGAAAACGGCAAAGACTCCGTTCCGTCTGCCATTTCCTTTGTTTTTGCAGTGTATTCACCCCTGAATCAGAATGCCTAAAACCTTTTCGGTGCTAAGAAAACTTACTCGCAGTAAACGCCGGTTCGTCTTAACAATCTGTGCATTTGTCCGCCATTAGAAATCAATGACCTTTATGCTCTCCATTTCCAGGTCAGACAACATAAATTCTCAACTGAAGTTTTAGGGAAACCGTCCGAAATCTGAAACACGGAAGAATATAAACTTAAACACCTGAAGAATATGAACTTAAACATCTGAAGATTCAAGGAAACCGTCCGAAATCTGAAACAATGAAGAATCTGAACCTAAAAACGGAAGAAAAAATTAAATGATCAACAGAAATTTCGAAACTAACTTTGATCGTTCGGCTCCGAATTGAATTGAAAGTGAGAACTCTGTATCGGAGACAGGTGTCTGAAAGGAAACATTCCCAGCAAAGCCCGAAGAGGCGGCAGTAGTTCTTCCGAAGATTTATGCGTCCTCCTTTGGTGAAAGCATTTTCGTGAGAAAGAGGCAAATGGGGATATGCATGAAATAGTAGCGGAGATGAGAGATGCAAAGGATCTGGCTCTGATTCCGTCCAGATGCATTGCTTAGCGAATTAATCTTTGGCCCAACGCTCTTTTCAATTAGTGCACCGCATGTAGTTTACGATGACGACCAGGGTTGTTCATTGAATTCCACAAATATTCTTTTATTATATTGTTTTTAATTTTAAATAACATGCCACTAATATTATCAAACTCATTTTGGGTTTTAACTTTTTATAACTTTTATTTTTTTAAATAATTTGTAAGTGATTTTTTTTTATTGAAAAATTATAAAACTTTATATATTAATATTTTAAATTTTTTATTAAAACCTATAACTTTTTAATATTATCAAACTCATTTTGGGTTTAATTTTTAATAAATTTTATTTTTATTAAAAAAAAAAACTAATCAAACTTTTATTGAAAATTTATAAAAATATATATATTTATGTCTGAATTTTTTAATAAAAACTAAAAGATTTTATATGTACTTATATAAATTACAAATAAAATTTATTTATATATTTCATAATTTATGTAATTATAGTTTTTTTTATTAAAAACTCTAAAACTTTATGTAAATATTTTTTTTATTAATAACTTTAATTATTTCATCATAATTTATGTACTTATAATTTTTTTTATTAAAAATTCTAAAACTTTTTAGTTATATAATAAAATCCCATATTTATTTATATAAACAAATATTTGATAGTTATGTAATTATTTAAGAAGTTGGAATTTCAAGAGCCAAACAAAGCTTAGTTTATTTACTTCTCCTCAAGTTGCAGACATGTCATTCATAATTGTTGATTGGTTGGAAAAAGTGAGGATACGAACCCTTAGTTGATTGACCTTTTGTGAGGATGAAACGAGGACAACACATCAATTTTTCTTTTAATATAGGTTTTATTAATAATTTGAATTTAATGATTTTTAATTTAAAGATATATTTATTAATATTAAAATTTAATGATATTTAAAAAAAATTATATATTAAATTTAATGATATTTTTTTTTTGTTTGTTAATTTGTGCGGGATCTATTGGTTACTAAGCCATCAAAATCACATCAACTCTTAACATGGTTGGATTTTTTGTCCCCGCCGTCACCAACTGTCCTACACCTCGGGGACTTGAATGATATTATTTTAATTGAAATTATAAATTAATTAAAAATTTCTATATTTTAGAATTATTTTAATTTGATCTAATGTTATCTATAAATTAAAAATAGGGAAAAAAATATAAAATGTGATAAGTTTATAAGGAAAAGCTAATGAAAAGTTGTGGTTAAACCTATAAAATATTTAAGTTAAATTTTATCCACATCAACCTTAACAATCTCCTTTCCAAATCCATATTTAAAATCATTCAAATTAAATGTAAAATTTCAAAACTATTCTTGAAAAAAGATAATAGTTTTCTTAAAATTGGTTAATCTCCTTTCCAAATCCTATTTAAAATCATTGAAATTAAATGTAAAATTTCAAAACTATTAATGAGGAAAGATAATAGTTTTCTTAAGATTGGATAAAGTGAATCTCAATAAATAATAATTAACATTATCATCAAAATAATTAATAACAACTTATAAATAAACCCTAGTTAAATGAATGAACAATGTTATATTGAACATGGATATTAAAATGTTTAATTTGGATTTAGTGTGGTTGGTGTGCATATTTTTTCTAAATTGCATTTTCAAATGCATAAATGGATTCCTAAAAAACTTTTTAAATACTCTAAACATTTAGACTACCACTTTTCAAACCTTAAATTCACAAAGTTTTGATTACCAAATAAGTTTTACATAGGAATGAGTTTATTACATTCCACTTGTCTTGAAATCTCCTTTGATAGTGTGTTCATTTATGCTTTCAATTTGGCTAAGTTAAAAATTTAATTTTATATTTTATATTTAATAAATATAATTATCTCTAAATTTGGAGGTGGTGGAACCATAATATTTTAGATTATTTTTAGTCCTTGAAAATTAATATAGTATTATTTATATAATATATAAATTTCTCTAAAGTCTACCATCCTCCTGTGTTGTCCTTGTCCATATCAATGTATATAATTGTTGTCATCACTTTATGTGTTATGGTGATCCTACTACGGAATTGGATGTTATGTGTTTTTCTAGAGATTCTCTCATCATCCCTTCTTAATCTTATAATCCTTATGTTGTGCATTTTTCTTATGAATCAATCTTGTCTTTTCCTTATGGATCAATCTTTCTTCTATGGGATTAAATGAAGATTGAGTATTTGTCTCCTTAATTAAACATCATACTATAATACTTTAGATCATTAAACGTCATAGTTAATTTAGGTGATTGATTCAATAAATTGGAAATTTTTCATGTTTCAAATTTATATTTTATTTACTCTCTAAAGGGATTTTGCATTGAAAATTGAAAATACAAGCTCAAACAAAACATAGGAGGTAAAACAGAGGAGAAAAAAAAGGAAGAAAATGGATTTAATTATATTAAATTGCAATTGTTAATTACAAAACTTACAACATGCCAATGGTGAGGGATTTTACACGTATTTATAATTTTAACTAATATCCAGAGCCTTTGAACACTAGAACATTTGAAAAACAAGATATTCATCAATTCATACATTCACTAGAAATTTCTAGGTGTCTTTGACTTTTCTCGTAATTTCTGGAGTTTCTAGAGATGGGGCGTCGTAGCTGAAACAATATTTTCTAGAAGCTGAATTTTTGCTTCACTATTAACATTCTCCCACATGAAGCTAAATGAAGGATCCTGGATAATAAACTATAGTTCTTGATCCTTGCCCAAACATGCTCATCAAGTCACCCCTAGGTCTTCCAAGCTTCCACAGAGTGCTTGCTTGTGTCTTGGAAAATTTTTGGTAAGCATATTAGTAGGGTTCTCATCTGTATGGATATTTTCTAAAGTAAAATTCCCTTCTTCCAATACCCACTAAATTCAATGGTATGTGACATCAATGTGCTTGATCTTTGAATGATATGTTGGGTTTTTTGCTAAATGGATGGCGCTCTGTCTATCAAAATCAACACATTTGTCTTGTTTTATTCCCAACTCTCCTAGGAATCGTTGCATCCACAACATCTCTTTTCAAGCTTCCATTGTGGTTATTTATTATGCCAACGTTGTGGAGATGGATACTACTTTCTACAGTATAGAAACCCAAGACATTGTTGCACCTACAAAAGTGTATAAATAACCAGTGGTGGACTTTCTAGTGTCCACATCTCCAGCCATATATGTATCTATATAACCTTCGAGCACAACATCATTATTACTAAAACATAAAAATAATGACAATTACCCTTTAGATACCTCAAAATCCACTTTACTACTTGCCAATGTTATTTTCTCATATTTGCAAGGAATTTGCTCACTAATCCCATTAAATGTGCAATGTATGGTCGAGAACATACCATGACATACATCAAGCTTCCAATTTTTGAAGCATAAGTAATTTTACTCATTTCTTCATTCTCCTTGTCATCACAAGGGCACAAATCAACACTCAGTTTGATGTCAGATGCAAGAGGTGTATCAACTGGCTTGGTGTCCTTCATATTGAACATATCAAGCACCTTCTTGATATATTTTTCTTGTGACAACCACAATGTTCTCTCATTTACGTCGTGTAATATATTCATGCCCAATATTTGTTGTGTTGGACGCAAATATTGTAAGGTAGCTAGAGAGGTAGTGGGGGGGGGCAGAGGGCCCATAGTGATAATAGTGGAGGTCATTCAATGTAAGGTGGACTAGGTCCACTATATTATTAAATAAGGCCCACTATGGTAGTTAGATATAATAAATGTAAG
>ML811171.1:21336-33266 GCA_009831015.1 Picea engelmannii | reverse complement strand
CTTACATTTATTATATCTAACTACCATAGTGGGCCTTATTTAATAATATAGTGGACCTAGTCCACCTTACATTGAATGACCTCCACTATTATCACTATGGGCCCTCTGGCCCCCCCCACTACCTCTCTAGCTACCTTACATCTTGTCTTTTGTTTTTTCTGACCAGTGGACAAATTTGATAATGTCCCTCATGTATTGGACGTTCTTCTCCATTTTAATCAATGACTCGCTTTCAACCACCTTCTCCCCCTCCAAGGGTATCCGTCAAGGGGACCCACTCTCCCTATTCCTGTTTATCTTATTAGAGGAAGGCCTAGGAAAACATATCAAGGCAATGATTGTTGAAAATAAGATCAAAGGTTTGAGGCTACATGGGGAAGATTGTGTTTCTTCGTATCAACAATTTGTAGATGACACCATACTAATGGGCATTCCCATATCTTGGGAAGGAAATGCTATCAAACAAGCTCTATCATATTTCATGGATTCTATTGTCACCTTGATCAATCAAGGTAAGTTTCAAATTTCCTTTTTAATACTCTTTCTATTCAAGTCAATATTTCAAGAATTCATCAATTCTAGAGAATATCCCTTCTATTCAATTACATAGGATCCTCTCTTGTTGAAAATGTTTTGCATAATGCCTCTTGGGAATACCATCTCTCAAGAATAGAAACTAAATTCTCAGATTAGGCTTTGTGTTCTCTCAATATGGCAACCTAATTGATTATTTTCATGTTTTTCCTTCAAACAATTAATCTTTATTTGTTTTCTCCACTATCTTCCCCTAAATATATTCTAAAATTTGTTAAAAATATATAATTATCTTTCCTATGGGGAGGTGCATAGAAGAATAGAAAATTGGCTTTAGCCTCATGGGACAAATTATGTCTTCCCAAACTAGCAGGAGGACTAGTATTAGGACTAAGAGACTATGAAACCCTTAGATTAGTCCTTGGAGCCAAAATATGGTGGCTATGGCTACATAATGGAAATGAAATTTGGGGAATACTTTGGAAAGGAAAATATGGAGAAGGATTAGTAGAGAAATATTTAATCAGATTGAATGGAAGTGGTAGAGGCTCTCTAATTTGGAATACGACATGTAAAAATAGGCACCTTGTCCAAGATCATTTCTTTTGGGAAATAAGGGATGGGAATATTGCTTTATTCTAGTATGATTATTGACATTATCTACCCAAATGGAAGGACCAAACATAATTACAGGGCTTAAGGGTGTCTATGCTCAATATTGAAAAAACTTCACTCTCTCATTACTAGAACCCTTTAAACTCATACCAAAAAATGGTGAGCCTAGCTCCCTAAATAATAATGACCCCCACTCATAGAGAATCTATACTAGGATGGATTTTGGAAGGGATTGTTTAATTGAAAACTAAAAAATAACAAGGGCCCAGACAAACTCAGATGGGGCTATCAACCGGGGGGTGGTATCGTCATCAAGGAGGCTTATAAGTTGATATTAGTGCATGTTGATCTCCCTAAACAAGAGATATGGAAGAAAATATGGAAGAAAAACCTCTGGAAAAATATCTCTACTTTTCTATGGTTGTTGGTGAGAGGTAAAATATTAACATGGGGTAAGATTGTTTAGAGGGGATTTCATGTACCATACTACTATCACATATGTCATGTAAACGAAGAGGTATCGAGACATATTCACAATACATGTTCATTTACATCCTCACTTTGGGACAAAGGAGCCATTATCTTTAGACAACTAGACAAAATAGAAACAACGTATGAGATACCATTGAAAATTGGAGACAACTATCTATATTGGATAATTATATTATTTTTCATCTATCTCAATGATTTGTGGGTGAAAAAAATGGAGGAGTCAACTTATAGAGCCATTTTAGCAACTAGTCCGAATTTGGAAATTTGGGTTCAAAATACGGTCTAAAATATTTCAGAGCCATTTTTAGGCATAAAACAACACTTTTTAATGGTTCAAAACTTACTATGGATCCATTTCCCATATTCTACACACAAATACCTTTGCAATGGTGCAAGAATCACCTGAATCAGAGTTCGTATGTGAAAGTTATACCTCCCACAAGTTGACCTATCGTATTGATCACCATGGTGCAAGATGATCCCACGTCAGCCTCCATTACTTAAACATGTGGGGCTAACCACATAATGCATTTTATAACAACATTCTATAATTTCCAAAACCTTATCACAATAGAGGGTTGAGGAATTCAAAACCCTACACTTAGATGGCTATTAGGATATGCTAAATATTGAACTGCTAAGAGGAGAGGGGGTTCCATCCTATGTTATTGTATTTTGTTCCATATAAGAGTAGAACACCTAGGAGTGAGAAAATTAGAGAGAATAACATATGTGTTTAATGTTTTGTAGCATCCTAATATGCCACATGTATCAAGTAACTTGATAGAGAGTGCCTTCTCCTTTCTACTGCATTATTTTTGTAACATCCCCCAGCCCAACCGAGGGACATTATGGTGCATAAAACTCTTAAAAATGAAATTTACAGCCAAATAATTTAATTCATTTACAATTAATTGATTTCCTGTAACTTACAACTACGAATTAAAACAAAATTAGCTATTGTATACAACTATAAAATAGATGCTTCTACCACATGTTAATAATCAACATGGAATGCATCTAACAAACTCATTATAGAAGCATATAAGTCACTTCCAAATACACATATTCCATGCATAACAATTAAAGATATAATTTAACACAACAACACGATAAAACACTTATCTTTTCACAACAGTTGTGCAACCAACTTCTTGGGACAGACATTCCACCAAACCATAGAATGATTGTTCCAAATCTCAATAGTCAGTCACCCCCGAGTTGAGGCTAGCAATCCACAAAAGAGGGTGATCTCTCAAATTCCACTCAAAACTCATAAAACTCTCAGCCTAACTGATATTCTCCTACAGCTATCCCGATTTTCCACAATCCCTCTTCCTCTTGACATGTCCAACCCAAGGAATGTACCCCTTCACTAATCTCAGTCCCTCGAGCATCCCATTCATTTATCAGGGTCTCTCTAGCACATACAACTAGGAATATGTCAGCTAGTAACTCAAGGGAAATTGCTTCTAGGAAAATTATCAACAAACCAACAACTACCACTTGTTGCTTTAGTGCAACTCACACAAGATTTCACTCTTAAGGCCTGACAACCTGGATCTTCAATTTTTAAGCTCCAATTCACTCCATCTTTCTCTAGAATTCTCCCTCTATGGTTGCATCAGCTTCAACCTCAGTTTCTTTCTCTCCCTTGGCTCTCATGCACAAACTTGACTATCTAAAAAACTGATGTCCCAACCCATGCAAATTTCCTCTCTTTGGATTGCCCTTTTTGACTCATACTTTTCCCCAAGCTGATTGTACTCAACCCCCACATTCCCAATAACTTTGAGATGTAACCACTCACACCCACCCTCTTACATGTATTCAATGATTGACTTTGGAAACACTCAATTATAAATATGAAGGTTCATATACAAATAGAAATTTTAGGAAAATGTGTTAAATTAATATACATGGTTAATTTCCCCCTTGGACCCCTATTTTTTATTATCCTAGACACTCCCCTCTCTTGTGGATTAATTCAACCCCCATCTATTGTCGATGTCCCCTTAGCAACTGACTCACATTTTATTAACAAAACAAGGAAATACAATTGACATATTACATCTCTTTGGCCGTAACAACACATTATATTTTCATAAGCATTAATCAAACTGGGGATTATGGTGGGGATGTTACATTCCCCCTCCCATACAATTTTGCATCATCCTCAGTGCACTCTATTCCAATTCACGCACACACACACACATGCAAATTTACATCACAATAAATACAATTCTGCAATTTAACAACTCCAATAGCATCTCCAACCATCACTCTCATGTTCCTCTCAACTTGTCGACCCAAGGAATGCACCATTCATTTATCAGGGATAACCCAAAGGATGTACCATCTATTAGACCTCCAAGAAACTCTTTAGGGTTGTAGGCTAAATATTCTTGGTAACTTAAGAAATGTGATAATTAGGTGTATCTGGATCAATGGGATAACTCAAGGGCTAATGAGAATAACAACTTATCATGCATTAGAACGAGCCAGTGATTTTAGAAATCAATAATCAGATAAAGTAATTGGAATAGGGTATGAAGAACACTAATCTAGATAACCAAGTACATTAACATGCAGGGTCATACAAGATAGTAAGAGATCCTTTAATTCAAATTCATGAGCTAAATAAGAAGATAATAGTTCTTAAAAGATGAGCTAAACTGAATCAAAGTACAGAGTAATGCAACACATGAACAAATCTGACATTGGTAGCAAAAGAAGACTATGATTCATATCAAGATAAGAGTCTAAGTACATGAGCCCAAATGTATCCAGGATTGAACCCCTTGGTGCTCCAAATGTCTTTGGCTTTATAGCCTTACAATACAGTATTCAGATCCTGAAAGAGTGGATCAGAAATACTAAATATAAAAAGTAAAAAAATAGATTACAAAAGATAAGGAATGATCCTCAATATGAGGTCAATTCCACATTTCATGGTCTTCAGATGATGTAAAGTCCTTGTGCGGTGTAGAATAGCCTTCCAATGTTGTTTGATGACTCTTGAAGAAGATGAGATTCGAATTTGTTGAGTTTGGAAAAAACCCCAATTCGTTGCCACCAAAATAGATAACAAAACCAACTTGAATACCTCTTCTAACTCTTTTACACCAAAAGTGGATCTTAGATTTGATTTTATAATTCAATCTCTATCCATTAAAAGAGTTTTCAAATGATTTGGATTAATAAAACTTCGATCTAGGAAAAGTTTAGCTTTCTCTGGCCAGTGACAGATTTCGGTGGTTAACACAGAGGAATTCTGGGTGTATTAACCACCGAAAATCTCTTCTTTCGATGGTTAATGAACAGTCGTCCTATTCGCCTAAACCACTGAAAGCTCTTCTTTCACCAAAATTTCAAAATTGCAAAAATTGAAATACCTTGATGCTTTGATGATTGTTCAAGGCTTCTTTGGTGATGTTGCTCCTCCTTGTACAGGGCTAGAAGCTTCCATCATATGCCAAAGAAAAATCTTCTGAGAGTTGTTGATGAAAACTCTCTAGTTTCTCACAATAAGTGAAACATCCAGCTTGCTTAAAAAGATCAGCTACTTCAGGGTGTGCCTCCAAGTACCAGATTTCAACAAATTTAGACCTGAGAGCTGGTCCCGCCTTCGACATTTTCCCGAACCTGATTTAGCCTTTTCCTACAAATTAGCAAACCTAGGAACTCGGTAGACAACACACACAATTTCAGGAGGAAATAGTGAATCTATGACGAATTGATAGGCATAGGGACATGGATAACTCGGCTTCTGTGAGATAGATCAAATCTTAATAAATCATAACTGAAGACTCAGGCTCAATAGAACAGAGATAACTGAAGACTCAGACTTGATTGCTAAAACAAAGGGATTTCAAATAATGAATCAAGTGGGAAATGATCACAATGATTTCTTGAAACTTGAATTTATGAATGCCACGTGAACATCAAACAATTAGGCGAAACAATCACTCATATATTTCTGTGTATGCGAGAATATGACTTGAAATGACAAGTGGGGGTCTCACAAGTACTACAGAGCATCAAACCTTGATCAGAAGTAATAATACCACCTTTCATCATCGATTCATTTGATTTTCAGTGGTTATCATTTCATTATTGCGCCAATTGACCTCTAGCTCGTGTGAAAACACAGGCTTTGATTTTTCCACATTGACACATTTTCGATGATTAATCGGGCTTTATTTTTCCCTTTTAACCACCGAAAGCCAAGGCACTCACCCTTATTCTATTCTATATATTCTTTATTAATATAATCCATAGCTTTTTATTAATATAATCCATAATTTTTATAAATAATTAAATATTTAAAATATTTTATTATTGATATAATCCATAGTTTTTATAAATGGTTAAATATTTAAAATAAATTTATTCGAACATATTTTATCATTTGATTTTATGAATATTATATTATATATTTTATTTATATTCAAATATAAATTATACACATCTTGTTTTTAATTTATATTTAATCAATATTAATAAGATTTAAAAAAAATGTGAAATTTATTAAATATATAAATAAATAAAAAATATATAAAAAAACTTTAAATACTTTTTGTGTATATATAACAACACATTTCTTCTTTCATTTTTATTTATGTAACAATTTAAAATGCTTGTATTCTCCAAAGTAATGATGTCCTTTCTTATAATAATAATAATGTAATTCATGACGACTTAAAATAACATTCTTCCCACTCTTTAATTTATCAATGCATTTGAAATAAACATTCTTCCCACTCTTTAATTTATCATGCCATTTGAAATAAACATAACTAGCATACCCCTAAAGCAGGGGAAAGGGAACGGAAAGAGAACGTTGTTTTAGTGATTACGATGCTAATGTGGTAGGAGGTGTTTCTTTTGGATTATAAATTAGAGTGTCCCAAAAATAAGATTTCAACGAGTTAATCTAAAATAGACTTATGGTGGGAGGGATATTGGATTACCAAGGAATTGAGGGTGATTGTTAAATATTGAGACATTTTTGTGGGTAATTGGTACAACTCAATGTGTGAAAAAAATTAGGTGAGATGTGATCAATATACTAAAGTGCACAAAAATAAAATATGTTGCTTGCTCGCATGTGTGCTATAATAAATGGTCATTTAACTTGCCCCATATTGAATGATGAAGTAACATCTCCACAAACTTTTAACAAATTCATGTTACATGTAAACATGTAATGACAATGCTTTGATACCTTGAGTCTAAATTAACATTAAATTCCCTTCAAACTAAAATTCATCTAATACCCATGTGATTGTTAGATGATTCTCATCCAATTAAATCTAATTTAATACCATTAACTCTTCTATGGAAGATAGAATCCAAGAAACTTCAAGTAATCCTAATCCCAAAAAGAAACAACCCTATGTCATTTTAAAGCAACCATCTTCTAGTATGTGGAATATTGATAACATGGTTTGTAGGGAAAATATGAAACTTTCTCTACCTACATCCATGTATCTTGATTCAAGTTATCAAAAATATATATAATTTAATAAATGTACAATTTATGTTAGTATCTAGCTTCATTTTTTTAAGAAATCTTCTCATGGTTCAATCTCATTCTATTTTGACAAGGTTGCATTTATGGAATATACATGTACTAAATATATATTCCCATACAGATTATTGAAGAGCCTCCACACACATGAGATGAATTGATTGAAATGAGTTTTAATTTTTGGAGTTATGTTTACTATGACACACATTTAACATATGATGTTTAATACAATAAATCTTAAAAAGACATGTGAAAGAAAAACAAAAAAGAACATTGGGAAAGTCTCAAAGGGATTGGGTTAATCAGTGATATAATCGTGTAGAATCAACATTTAATGTTGTAAACATACTTTTTCATTGACATTGTTGGAGAATATAAATTAGTCACGTGTCATTTAGTTAGTTGTTGAAAGTTAGAATGTGAACATAAATGACTAACCTAACCAAAAAAGAAGAGATTGCATGTTGTGGAATAGTCTATTTAATTGAGTGGCCTTGGAGCCCATAGACATTAATGTTGATCGTTTATTTATAAGAATAAAGTAATTGCCAAGTCTACAAATGACTGCAATGACTTTGACAACGTTCTTATTTTACATATATACTTTAAATGGTAATGTTGTGGATAGCGTTAATTGAAACTTTGTTATGGTTAACATTACATATTATATTACTTTGACTATTTCTTCATCGGTGATATCTTGAGTTAGATGATTGTTTTCTGCATCTGAAACTAATTTTGGGATGTTTGTCACCATTTTGGTGGCCTCTATGTGCGCTTCTTCTTCCCTTGGTTGCTGGTAAAGATTATTATAATGATGGTAGGCCTTTGATTTAACCTGATCATAAGAGTCGATTTGTTGCCCCGTGCTGGAGGTGATTGAGAACACTGTGTTTTTTTTCCTTCGAGGTTGAGCTTGCTTGTGAAAGAAGGAGGTGTTTGTGTCTCCCGCTTTTATCTAGAGACTCATGGACTTCAGACACCAGTGTTCCTCCTCCCTATGTAGCGTAGCCTAAAGATGTTGTTGTGCTTATTTTTCCTGATTCATTAAGGCTTTTGTAACTGCATCGATTCTATTTTCTGCTGAATTTGTCTGAGTTTCTCTATTTTTCTTCTTTTTCCTGATGGGGGGGAGTGTAAGATTTTTCACCCAATATTTAAGAGAAATCTTAACGTACTTTAGCTTACTTTCCCAGAAAAAATTGGGGGATCAAGAGATAAAGGTGGTCCAAGCTTGTGTTACAAGAGAGGGGATGACTGGGTTGTCCATCCAGAGTTGATTGAAACAAAAGGGTAGGGGGGCAAAGTTCTGAGGGGAGAGGAAGGAAAGAGTGATGGGTTTATGGTCTGAGATAGCAGAGGGGAGAATTTGGGAGGAAAGTTCGAGGGGGGGAGAGGAGGAAGTTGTTGTTAATAAGGAAATGGTCCAGGTGGGCTGCAATATGTTGGAGGCCAACTCTTTTGTTATTCCAGGTGTAGTTTCCTTTGATCATTTTGATGTCTTGCATGTCCCAATATGACATGAGATCAATAAGATTTTCTAAGAAGGGATCTCTAACTTTGCTTCCTCCTTTTTTTTTCCCATACTTAGCTCTGGTCTTTCATGAAATGTAAATTTTTGTTTTTACTAAATAGTTTTGTAGCCATTTTCACATGGAAAATATGCAGTCTACATAGTACAATGACCAACTCCCATACTGGCATAGAAAGGCTCATTTGTAACCATGACATTAGCAGAGGTGGAGCACCCTGCAACATTTCTTTTTTTAGAATCCTCGCAATTTTTGATAATATATAAAAACACTCGTTTCTGTTTAAAAAAAACATTACATATTATATTAATGTTTTATAATCTCTCAAGAATGAAGTTCCATCATCATTACAACAAGTCGATGGACAAAGGAAATGAAGTCTTCACATGGAGAGAAACTCATGGGTAGAGATAGGAGGATAAGTGGATGAGTACAAGTGGAAGAGGATTTTCAAATATTAATAGTAAATGCATAATTTGACTCTAAAATTTAAAGTATATAGACCAAAGAGATGTAAACAATGAAAAAAATAAAATCCCTTCCTAAAATAAAATATTTAGTTCACAATTTATTATTCTAGAATAAAATTCTTCATTTACTGACAAAAAGAAATTGTTATCCTATTATTAATTGTCTTGCAACCACAAAGATCACCCTTAACTTGTTCCCCCCAACTCCATGATATTATTTCCCTTCTCAATTTATTGTCTTTGATAACCCTCTCCTTCTCCTTGGGTCCCTTATATATTTTTTGATATCTATCCATTCCCTTAAAAATAATTTCCTCCTTTCTCATGTTTCACTCATTTTACTCTTTTTTTTTTGTAATTTTATGTTTCCATGTTATCTCACTTCCATTTTCTTATTTTCCTAATTATTACTTCCTTATTGCTTTCCTTTTTTTTTCTTTTTCTTTTCCACATTTGGTGAAATCTACTTCATTGTTTTTATTAATATATTGTATTTTATTTCAATTTAATTCTCATTTTACTTTTCCTTTTTTTTTTCTTCTCTCAAAATAAAATGATTTATGTAAACTTCACTGTAATTTATTTTATCTGAAATATTTGTTGTTTTTAGTTTTCTTAAAATTTCTTCTTCTTAATTATTATTTTAATTTATTCATTGTTTCTTATGCTTTTCTTATTTTTCATTTTCCATTTTTTATTATTAAATATTTTTTTAATCAATTTATATTTAAATTTTATATTTTTATTTTCAATTTAAATTTCACTTTCATTTTTCTTTTTCCCATTTAGTTTTTTTTTCATTAAAATATTTTATTATTATTTTATATTAAATTTTTCTTTATGATTTTTCTAAAATTTATTTTATACTATCATTATTTTATTATCTTTTTTCTTCTTTCTTCTTTTATTGGTATTTATTTTATTATTATTATTATTATTATTAATTTTTTCTTTATTATGATTTATTTTTCTTAGTTATTAAATTTTTATTTATTTATTTTATTTTTCCATTATAAGTATTTATTTATTTATGGTTTTATATTTAAATTATTTTTTCATTTTTGGTCTCTCAATGTTAGGTGACTAAGTGTGTTATTAAAACACTTCTTGATATTAAAGTCACTTTTAGAAGGACAAAAAATATAACCATGTAAAGAGTTGGTGTGGATCCAATCATATTTTAGATGCCCAATAACAAACTAAACAATATATATATATATATATATATATATATATATATATATATAATTTTGTTTAATTTTTAATTTAATAATTTATTTAATATTATTTTTGGTTTTTTAATTTTGTTTAATTTTTAATTTAATAATTTATTTGATATTTATGTTATTTTTTTAATTGAGAATCATTTTTTTAATATTACTCTTATTTCATTTTTTTATTATTATTTTTTTCCTTTTTTCCTTTTTATTTTTTTATTTTTTTTTAAGTTTTCTTTGGTATAGTAATTATTTATAGTTATTTTAAGCTTTCTCATTTCTCTTTCTTTGGCTATAAATTTGATTAATTTTTATTTTACTCTTTCCTTTTTATTTTATCAACTTATATTTAGATTTTATTATTTTTTTCCTTATTTTTAATTTTTTTTAGTTTTATTTAATGTTTTTTTTTTTGAATTTGTTTAATTTATTTGTTTCTACGCTCTCTCTTTTTAAATAGTTTAGAATATTATTTCCAAACTTTAAATTTAACTCTTTTTAAACAGTTTATATTATTATTTAATTTTCTCCCTTCTCCGTTATGAATTTGATTAATTTATTTGTTTGTGCGCTCTCTTTTTTTAAATAGTTTAGAATATTATTTCCTTTTCATTTATACAGTGTTTTTTATAATTTTGAATTTAATTTTTTTTAAAATAGTTTATATTATTATTTTTATAGAGTGTTTTTTATAATTTTGATTTTAATTTTATTTAATGTTAAGAAAAATATATAATTTTTATTTTTATTTTTAAATTTTTATTTAATATTTAAAAAATCATAATTTTTATTTTCATTTAAAAAAATATTGATGAGTATGATTGAAATTTCATTTAATGTTAAAAAAAAACTTGGATGAAAATAAAAAATAACACAATTACTACAATATTTTTATAATATTATTTTTATAATTTTAATATATTATTTAGAAAATAACACAATTTCAATTTAAATAATATTGTAAATAATTAAATTATAGATTTATAAATATTTTATTTTTCAAATTTTTTAATCATAAATTTAACAAATTTAATCATCTCAATGTTCAAAATATTAAAAAAAATTAATAACCAAATTAAAAATCAAAATAATAATTTAAACTTTATTAAAAAAACATTAAACTCCATTTATGAACAGCATTCCACTCATAAGCTCGCGAGAATTCTTTTGTGTGGGGATTCCGGTCAACCTACCATTAACTACATAACTGTAAAGACCGGAATTAAATTAACGTTTAAACTTCTACCCAATTACTGTAATTTCTGTAATTTCTATAAGCTTTACAAAGAAGTAAACTTTTCAAATTTTCAAATTATCTCAACATTTACGCTAACACTTACGCAAGTAGAATTTGGTAATAAGTAATAAATTTAAGTAAACAATCCATGAATTTGGAATTTACATACCTCACTCTGATGCTATCCGCAGCTTGCTCCCTTCTTTCTCCCTTCGCTTGAACCTGATGCTGCTCTTTAGGACACCCCAAAACCAGCCTCCCTGCCGACTAGTAACGCCTAGCCCTAGGACATCAATGGAT
>ML811170.1:67067-88899 GCA_009831015.1 Picea engelmannii | reverse complement strand
CAGTCTTATATTCATCTGTCGAAATATCACATTACAAATTGAAAGAATAGAATACGTCCCGCTTCTCTGGAGTTGCTTCAATACATCAAAAACTTCGATATCCCGAATGGTGATTTCCTCTGATTTAAAGAGGAAATCCCTTCGATACAATCATTACAATGCATATATGAATTCTATTCTAGATCAGATCTTCTTTCTAAATCAGCATAGGATGTCCTGGTTTCACGCAACCGAATGCTATGACAGGAACTGAGTGAGGTATTGCTGTTACGGCTGGTGTAACAGCTTCTTCTCATCGTTGCTGATGCTGTTTCAGCATCGCAATTCGCGGGCTATTTCAGCCACATGAATTGCGCTCTGACTGCGTTGACTGCTGACTTATGGCGGCTTCCTTGTGTTTCAGCATCGTCGGTTCTGGCAGTTTTTTTTGTGTTTCAGCATCTGCAACTCTGGACTGTGTAATAGCTCCGTGTTTCAGCATCTTGCGACCTGAGACTGTGTGGCTGCTCCGTGTTTCAGCATCTGCAACCTCAGACTGTGTAGCATCTCCATGTTTCAGCATCTGCGACCTCAGACTGTGTAGCAGCTCCGTGTTTCAGCAATAGGCCTTGAATGCAAATCTGCAGTTTTGGACACTTATGCATTTCTAATCATTGGTTAAGTACGAGAGTGATGTAAAATATTATGCAAAACAGATTAAACGTAAAGTAATGAGAAGGGACGTTGTATACCTTAGAGATTATCAGATAAAGTGATAGTATGAGTCTAAATATAGGTGATCAAGAGTATAATGGTGGAAAAAAGTATAGGCAAAAAGGTGCATTGTGTGGTCCTAACAGTGGCTAGGCTCAATGCACCTCAAATCGATGGTTGACGGCCGTATCGGGGCCTCAACGTGCACGGAGGTTAAAAAAGGTAAAGTGGTTCGGGGAAAACAACCACGGTTTTTTAAGGCGCTATGTGTTGGCCAAAGACACACATTGGGCCCAAAAGCGAGGAAGTTCAAACCACTTTTTGCGACCACCGATCCTATCCTAGGCCGACAAGTGGCCGCCCCATAGTCATCCCGCCAATACCTGTCCTACACCCCTTCTCTCTCCTGTATCTGTCACATATACCGCTCCCCTATAACTTTCGCCTCCTCACACCTGTCCTCCATTCATCATCCCTCCGACACATCTCCCCTCTCATCTCCCACCACCTTTACCACTTCACTCCACGCTGATTCCACCTATGTCGAGTTCTCAACTCCCGCTTATGTGGCCTCCACACTCTATCTTCAGTCTCCTCTTCCCAGCTTTCGTGTCTCCTCTGCCTGCCCATCACACCATCGCCCCGTCAGACCCTTGTCCACGTCCACTGCCTAGCCATCCCTGCAGGCATCCAACTCATCTCCAGGTGGCAGGATGTAGAGGCCGCCATGTCTCCCAGGTGCAGTTTTGACTCGGGCCTTCTCTGATCCCGATGAAGCAGTTATTGAGGCAGGTGGTGGCGGTTGAACATCATTTCCACCATGAATGGAAAGCCTAGAAAATGACTGTCATCCATTCAACTCATCTGCAGGTCCGTTCTGAAATGCTTGCATCTGACATGAGACTGCATGCACAATCTGTTAGGAAACATGTAGACGTAAAGCCTTTAATGCATCAACTCGAGCACACCTTTGCTACATAAACAAAATTTTGAGTATAAGTATGGAGTTCTGTCATTTTTGTAAAGGTGGTTTTTTTGGTTAAGAAGAGCTCCCATTTTGTAATATGTTTTAACACCAGAGCTGTGCCTGGTCATGTATTTTGATTTGAGACTTTCAGATTAATAAAAGTCAACTTCCTCTTTCCATCTCTTTGTAAACATTGTGTTAAAACACTCGGAATTGGAGGGTCCAGTTGAGGGTCGTAATGTTGTAGGATGATGTAGGTTTGATCACTACAATGTTTTCACTGGTTTTAACCAGTTTTCTGTGTTGAATTTTTCCCTCTCGCACTGAATGGCTCAGAATTGGAGTATCCAGTCGAGTTGTTGTGGCCGCATAGTGATGTAGGTTTGATCATTGTGTTGTTGGAATTGTGTCATTTGGGCACATTTCAGTGTTTGAAACCTAGGCTCGAAAGCATCATCGAACCCGAGTTTTTCTTATTCAAGCTGTTGGAAGGCCGTATGCCCATAGCAACCTTGTTCTCATTTTTTCATCAAGTCTTCCCTCTACTCACCTTTTAAACTCAACCCACTAACTAAAGTTAGTTATGGCCCTCACTTCCCTGTGCGTTTCTGGCCTAGTTTTCTGAGTTAAAGTGATATTCTTTGGGGTATGTGACCATTCAACCACCCTTAATTACTCTTTGTGACATAAAACTGATGGGTACTGGGCTTACCCCTGCTGCAATCTAGGGGTGACTTCTGGTGCTAACATTTATGGCACCGTTGCCAGGGATGAATTGAAGATTTTCCCTGGGATTGAACGACAAAGCTCACTGGTTTTGAAGGTGCATCATAACTCAATATCAATGAAGATTGCAACTGTGCACCTGGCGACTCCACTATGGCGATTCCACTGTTTCATTGTGGCTTCTTCCTGCTACACCTGGTAGCCCTTAGGAGAACACAACTATTAGATCTGGTCTTTGATGGTGAACAAAGACCAGACACACTCATTTTTCACATCATTCACCTGGTTACTCCATGGTTGAAGAGTCAATTTGTGACTCCACTGGTTCAAAATGGAAAAAATCTTGGCTCAGAGGTTTGCTCCCTTTAATTTTCAGCTGTTCCTGGTTTTTCCAATGTTGTTCCTGCTCCAAATGAATGGAATGATTATTTGCCTATATTTAGGGGGCATGCAGAGGACAACCCTGCTCAACATCTCCATGAGTTTCATGAACTCATGCATTAGTGGGGAATACATCATGAGGATGTATTATTGAAAATGTTCATGTACTCGTTAGCAGGGGACGCTCATGAGTTGTACCATTCTTTACCCCTTGCTAGCATTTCTTCACTAGGAGGATTTCATGCAACCTTCAACAGGCACTGTCAAAGGTATTATTCCTATGAATTTTTCTGTTATAATTGTTGTGAGGGGTATGAAGGCCACAATCAAGATTTGGCTGATTATGATAGAGCCTGTGAGGATGAAGATGAGGAGGGAGATGATGCTCTGATTGAGATGATGGAGCCGGTGAAGTCTCTTTCTACGAAGATAGAGCAATTGAAGGCAGAATGTGATTCCTCCCCTTTTGAGGAAGATGTAGAGGAGTTTCCAGCCCCTGAAGCAGATGTTCTTGACAACCCTGCTTATGATGATAGTGTTGAAGATTTCATAGCCGTAGAGGTATTGCATTTTGCCCCTAATGAGCCTGCTGTCCCTAATTTGAATGAGAAGATTGTTGAGGAGGAGGATTCTTCTCGTTTCCTTCAAGAGATCTCCCAGGATGTGTTTGCACCTAGGATTGAAGAAAAGGATCAGGAGATCGCTCCTTTTTTTCAAGAGGGAGGAGTTCTATGCTCACCCAGCTTTGGTGAGTACTCAGATGAAGAGCAGCAGAGCCCTACTTCACATTTTGACAACTTGGGGAGCACCCTTCCTATGTATGACAACTATGAATCATATTTTGAGCTGGATATGCAGGATATCCAAGAAAACACAATAGAGCCTTATCCTCTTTTTAGTAAAGAGAATTATCATGAGGAAAATAGTCATCCTAGGCCTGCAGAAGACATTGAGCAACATGATGAAGAGTAGAGCTCTCCCACGGGTCCTATTTATGATGATTATGAACCTGACCCTTGGGAGAGCCAAGAAGAAGAACCAGAGGAGCATCATAAGGGGTAGTTTATCTCCTATCCAGAGCATGTCAGCAAGCAACCATCATCCGAGGACAATCATCCTATAGAAGCTTCCCATATGCCTGTGCCTACCAATGATATTCAACCCTATAGGAACAACCGTGGAGCAGAGCATGCTTTCTGCTACAAATTTCACAGAATTTGCCACTCATTCTATGAGCCTGTCAATGAGTACATGGAGTAGCATTTCGTTCATGCCCTGGAGCCACCCTATTTTATCTCAACATTATCTTTTGAAGAGGAGCTGAAGGGTGTAACCGTTCTACTGTCACGGTTGCATCATCTATTACCAATCACTGACAAATTAAGAGTACTTCCATTCAGGAAGTTACTTGATTGGCTATGGTGGAAATTTGCTTTCACCTAGCACCATGTAAAGTTTGATTAGTTTAGGATTGTACATAAATAAGCTCCTTGGAGCCCTTGTTTTCATTTTATTTTTCGGCATATATCCCTCAATAGGGTGTTTTGAGCTTGAATCCATAGCCCAACAGAAGGCGACTGGAATTGCAGAAGGAGATCTTAGAGCCTCGCAGGGAGGACTCTATCCTTCATTGAGCCTAATGTTATCACATATTCTTGCAAGGGGGTGTTTAACCCACTGGATTTGGCCCTTGGGTGGAAAAAGGCAAATAATAGGGTTAAAAAACCCACTTTATGGAACTTATCCAAAGTCCGTCAGAGTGATGTGATCGTTTGGCATGTTGTGCTAGGGCGCGCACAAATCTGGGTAGCTAGGATCAACGTGCCTTAGATCGATGGTCGATGGCCATATCAAGGCCTCAACATGAGAGGAGGTTAAAAAAGGTAGAGCAGGCTGGGGAAAATAGCCGCGGTTTTTTAAGGTGCTACATGTCAGCCAAAGACACACATCGGGCCCAAAAGTGGGGAAGTTAAAACCACTTTTTGTGACCCCCAATCCTATCCCAGGCCGACAAGTGGACGCCCCACATCCGTCCCGCCAGCACCTGTCTCCCACTCCTTCTTTCTCCTCTATCTGTCACATATCCCGCTCCCCTATAGCTTTCGCCTCCTCACACCTATCCTCCATTCATCATCCCGTCGACACATCTCCCGCCACCTGTACCACTTCACTCCACGCCGATTCCACCTGTGTCGGGTCCTCAACTCCCGCTTATGTGGCCTCCATGATCTATCTCTAGTCTCCTCTTCCCAGCCTCAGTGTCTCCTCCACCTGCCCATCATGCCATCGCCCCGCCAGACCCTCATCCACGTCTGCTGCCTAGCCATCCATGCAAGCATCCAACTCAGCTCCAGGTGGAAGGATGCAGAGGCTACCACGTCTCCCAGGTGTAGTTTTGACTTGGGCCTTCCTTGATCCCGATGAAGTATTTATTAAGGCAGGTGGTGGCGGTTGAACATCATTTCCACCATGAATGGAAAGCCCAGAAAAGGACTGTCAACCAATCAACTCATCTGCAGGTCCGTTCTGAAACTCTTGCGTCTGACAGGAGACTGCATGCACAGTCTGTTAGGAAACATGCAGACATAAAGACTTTAATGCATCAACTCGAGCATGCCTCTGCTATAGAAATGAAATTTTGAGTATAAGTATGGAGTTCTGTCATTTTTGTAAAGGTGGTTTTTTTGGTTGAGCAGAGCTCCCATTTTGTAATATGTTTTAACACGAGAGCTGTGCCTGGTCATGTATTTTGATTTGAGACTTTCAGATTAATAGAAGTCAGCTTCCTCTTTCCATCTCTTTGTAAACACTGTGTTAAAACACTCAGAATTGGAGGATCCAGCCGAGGGTCGTAATGTTGTACGATGATGTGGGTTTGATCACTGCAATGTTTTCACTGGTTTTAACCAGTTTTCTGTGTTGTCTTTTTCCCTCTCGCACTGATTGGCTCAGAATTGGAGGATCCAGTCAAGTTATTGTGGCCACATACTGATGTAGGTTTGATCGTTGTGCTGTTGGAACTATTTCATTTGGGCACATTTCAGTGTCTAAAACCCGGGCTCAAAATCATCATCAAGCCCGAGTTTTTATTCTTCAAGATGTTGGAAGGTCGGATGCCCATAACATCCTTGTTCTCGTTTTCTCATCAAGTCTTCCCTCTGCTCGCATTTTAAACTCAACCCACTGACTGAAGTTAGTTATGGCCCTCACTTCCCTGTGCGTTTTTGGCCTAGTTTTTCGAGTTAAAGCGATATTCTTTGGGGTTTGCGACCATTCAACCACCCTTAATTACTCTTTGTGACATAAAACTGATGGGTATTGGGCTTACCCTTACTGCAGTCTAGGGGTGACTTCTGGTGCTAACACAATGCAAGAGCTTTCTTCCTAAATTCTTTTGTGAAAATTTGTACAATTTGACCTTTACTTTTCCTTAAAGTTTTCCATTCCATCATTGCTTTATGTAAATACCCTAATGGATATAACTACTTCCTTATCTTTGATTTAAAATTTGACAATGAGGAAAGAAGATTACCACACTTACTTATGCCCTGTAGCTTTCTCTCCCACCATATGAGAGTGGTGCCTTCCAACTGAAGAGAAGCCAGTTGCACTTTAACTTCCTCTTCATCAATATGATGAACACGAAAATATACTTCAACCCATTGGATCCAATTATCTATTTTTTCAGGATTAGGATCTCCATTAAAAATAGGTAAAGAAAACTTTAAATCAAACTTTAATAATGGTTTCTTAAAAGAGGCTTTATGGCTAGAATGCTGAGAGTGATGAGAATGCTCAGAGGAAGAAGAACTAGAACTTGAAGGCAAAGATGGAGGCTCATGAGGGTCTCCTCTAGCCCCTTGGTTTACTGAAGCATCATCATCGGGTGGTGCTTCCTTTTTCTTCCCTTTCTTCTTCATCCTCTTCTTGTAATCTCCATACATTTTCTTGACCATGTTTGACATGCGATAGAAGACCATGTGAAAGTTTTTCTATTGTTCATCATGCTTTTCCTCTTCTGCAATCTTCTTCCTTCGGGATGCACGACCAACTTCAGGATTGAAAGTATTAAGATTTCCTTCACTCGGCTTATGCTTGGCCCTAGTAGGCATTCATACTCAACAATTCAAGTCAAAGATGACTACTCTGATACCAACATGATCTGAGATATTTTTGTTAGGTGACTCATTAAAAAATTGTATTAAATGAGCATAAACTAAAGTACGCCATAAAGAAGGAAAAGCTCAAAAGGAAAAATACATAAGCATGCAATATGAACACAAAGAAATTGATAACGGAGTTCGTCCCTGGTGGACTATGTCTCCGGGTCCTGCTCTCAAATGGGGAGGCCTTTTTATTAACTCCATAAATGAATTGGGAAAAATACATAAGTATGCCTCATTCCAGAGTTAAGCTACAAAAGATTTGATCAGATTAGAAAACAAAATTACCACTGTGTTCGTGGTGTTGAATTAACTAAAAATGACTGTCTCCATGCGTCGATCTGAGTCTGGCACTTTCAGGCCCAAGAGACACCCCTACCTTAGTTTCCGTGCCCTGCCTCTGCAATGAATGACTGGGAAAAAATTTCAAAATGCGTGCCTAGTCTCTAAATCCATGCCATAGTCTCTCCTCTCTTCTCCCATACACTAGCAGAGAGCCCCTTTAAATAATATTTTGTGGGCGGTTAGGAATAAATGAAATGGTTGGTGCACCTATTAGTGGATGCTATATTAAGGTGTTGGTTAGGCGAAGGTCCCATGATCGAATCCTGCAGAATCCCCTTTCAATGAATGGTTACAACCATATGGACACACTCTACTAAATCTGGCGGGGCAGTTGGCAGAGATTCTGCTAAACTAGCAGAACAACCGCCATATTTGGCAGATTGTTTTAACATAAATATTTTTTTAAAATTTCGGTTGTTGGCCGTCATTGGGCATTTTCTCACTACCACGTGGCAGCCCATGATTGGGCCATGTGGAAACCAATCATTGGCCCACATCACCTCGTTGCATGGTCAGCCTACCACGTCACCTTCCTACCACATGTCATACGGATGCCATGCCACCCTGCCACATAGTGTATGGATGCCACGTGTCCTGTACAGACTACCACATGGAAACTTTTCATTGGTCCACTTGTCGGCCCAAAAAGTCCAAAAATGAGTGACATGTGGTAGCCTCTCGTGCTGCCACATCATCATGTTGATGTCATCATGACACATGTCACCCTCACGCTTTCCACGTATGCTATATGAATGATGATGTCATCCATACTTATGCTGACGTCAGCAGTACAAATGCTCACTCATCCTTGCTGACTGGGCTAGGTTGACCAAAACTTTGACCGCAAATATATTTCGATCCGTAACTCCATTTGACGATCCGTTTATGTCGTTAGAAATATTGCAACATGCTCTTCACGATCATGCCATTTTCACCGAGTTTTGGGAACTTTGAATATTTTCTCTTTCTCTGTATGCCAAAGCCATTCTAAGCATCCTGAGTTGTCTTTGTGAGTTCTGAGTTGTTCTTAGCCTTCTCTTGATTCTTTTTGGATCAGTGGGCATGTTAGATTCGACAACTACATATGACAATCCCAAGTTCCTTCGCTCTTTGTGTTGTGTGCACCAGGCGCTTTTGGGCGGTTTTGCTATTTTAGCGGATTTTGCTATTTTTAACGATTTTCTAAATTAATCCTGTATTAAGGGATTACGGTTTTGGTAGCTACGAAATACCCAAAATATTGTATATATTGTATTGTGAATGGTGAAATTAATATAATGAAGAGTTGAAAGGTGCATCACCAAGGAAGGTTGGTTTTCTCCCGGTTAAGGGTTTCTAACATAAATCTCTGTGTACTAGGTGTATGAGTCATTGATTAATTTTTGTTTTGCTTAATAATATGTATGCATTGCCTTACTTCACAGGTTTAAAACTTACTTGTGGTAGCAAAGCTCGTTTTTGGCTTCAGGGGGACGCCTTTGTTGTTGAGGGTTTGGCTCGGTCTTGATAGATCAAGTTTATCTTGGGTCTGTGATAAACCCGGGTTCGGTGGGAGCTTTTGCAGTGGTAATTTGAGTGTAGAAAGAGGAATGGAGAGCTCTTCTAGAATTGAGATAGATAAGTTTAGGGGTACAAAATTTTAGCTATGGAAGGTCAAGATGGAGTAACTTCTTGTAGATAGAGAACAATGGATCGTTGTGGATCCTAGTACACATCCTACTGGTACGCAATGTACTGGCACACAGACTACTAGTACACAAACTACTAGTATACAAAATACTAGTACACAACCTACTGGGATGTTGAAAAAATACTAGTACATAACCTATTGGTATGTTGAATGAAGAATGGGAGAAGTTGGATAGAAGAGAAAGGAGTATTATTCGACTCTCCCTGGTAGATTCAGTGTTGTTGAATGTCTTGGGAGAATCTACAACCAGTGAACTATGGGATAAGTTAGGGAATTTGTATCAATCAAAGTCCTTGGTAAACAAGTTGTTTCTTCGAAAGAAGTTTTATCATCTTAGGATGGAAGATGGAGATTCTGCGTCAGAACATCTAAATTTCTTCAATACTCTGGTAAGTCAACTTGTCTCTGTTAATATTACGATTGCAGAAGAAGATAAGTGTATTACTTTGTTATGTTCTTTTCCAGACACTTTGGATAATCTAGTTGTAGCAATTGGTAGTACCACTCAATCTACATTGAAGTATGAGGTTGTAGTTGCATCCTTGTTATATAAAGAGATGAGGCAAAAAATCATGGATTGTCATAGCACAGATGCTTTATTTGTAAGAGGTCACACCCAAGACAGGAATCCAGGTAAGTATTCGGGGGGAGATCTAAATCTACAGGTAGATCTAAGTCTCTAGGAAAATATTTGAGGAAATGATAGAAGTGTGGTAAAGCAGGGACTTATAAGAAAGATTGCAAGTGTAAGAAGTTTGATAAACCAAAGGGATATGATAATGCCTCTTCCAGAGAGGCGAAAACCTCCACCGAAGAAGGAGGTGATGTTTACCTGGCATCTATAGGTACACATGCATACCATGGTGTATGGTTGATCGAATCAGGTGCGTCATATCATATAATTATTCACATGGAGTGGTTATGTGAATATGAAAAATATGATGTTGGTGATGTATTCCTAGGAGATTACTGGATAACCAAAATCATGGGACGTGGAAGGGTTCTGCACATTCCAAAAATAGCCACGAGCCTAATATATTTAAGCAAGTTGGATGATGCATATGTGGATACTGTATTGGGAAAGGGCACTTGCAATATGGTATGAGGAGCAATGATGTTGATGAGGGGAGTTCGGTGTGGAACTCTATACAAGTTGTTGGGAAACACTTATACTAATGGGTGTAACAGTTCTGTTGTCCTTGAGTAGAGAAATAAAAAATACAAGACCAACACTGTCCTTGGAAAGAAGACCATGTTGTGGCATCAAAGACTGGGGTATGTTAGAGAAAAGGGCCTTCAAACACTACACGATAAAGGTATGGTTGAAGGTATGTGTAGTTGCACTTTGGATTATGTGAACATTGCATACATGGTAAAGATAATCGAGTAAGATTCCCATGTAGTGCTACAAGAGCAAAGGGGATATTAGAGTTGATACACAATGATGTGTTTGGACCTATGTTTGTTCCATCACTATGTAAATGTGTGTATTCTGTTTCATTCATAGGTGATTTCTCAAGGAACTCATGGATTTATTTTCTTTGAAAGAAATCTGAGGTATTTTATAAATTTAAAGAGTTTAAGGCTCTGGTAGAAAATCAACCAGAGAAGAAAATAAAGGTATTGAGGACAGATAATGGTGGAGAATTCTGCGGAAATGAATTTGAAAAGTTATGTAAGAAGTGTGGTATAGCAAGGTAGAAGACTACTCCATACACACCTAAACAAAATGGAGTTGCAGAAAGGATGAACACAACACTTGTGGAAAAATCAAGGAGCATGCTTAGTGGTGCCGAGTTAGGACAAGAATTCTGGGCAGAGGTAGTGGGTACAACATGTTACTTGGTCAACCGATCACTCTCATTAGTGCTGGATGATAAAAATCCACACAAGGTATGGACTGGTAAGAAACCCTCTCTTGAACATCTCAGAGTGTTTGGTTGTGATGATTATGTACATGTTCCAAAGGAAAATAGGAGTAAGCTGGATAATAAAACTAAAAAGTGTATCTTTATTGGTTATAAAGATGGTGTGAAAGGTTATAAGCTTTGGAACCCATAAACTAAGAAGACTTGTTATAGTCAGGATGTTGTTTTTAGAGAGGTGAAAGATGTTAAGAAACATGAATTCCTACCAAGGCAAGAAGAACATGAGAAAATAGAGTTTGTTTTGGATGATGCAAAATCTGAATCAACTGAAGAAGATGAAGCAGAAGAAGAAGAACCTCATACCCCTGTATTGAGGAGATCAATGAGGGAAAGAAGGAAACCGAAAAGGTATAGTCCACCTGATTTTCGTTCTAATTTTTCTTTATCTATTATTGATGATGATCCCAAAACTGTTAGGGAAGAAATGAATTCAGTGGATAGTAAACTCTGGAAGAAGGCCATGGTTGAAGAAATGGATGCCTTGGATAAGAATGAGGCATGGGATCTAGTTGAGTTTCCAGCTGGAAAAAAATCCGTTGGTAGCAAATGTTTGTTTAAGAAGAAGTTTAATGTAGAAGGAAAAGTGGAGAAATACGAAGCTCGATTAGTAGCAAAAGGTTATTCCTAGGTAAAGGGAATTGACTTTGGTGAGATTTTCCTCCTGTTGCCAAATTAACTTCTATTAGATTTATTTTATATATTGTTGCTGCTTTTGATCTTGAAATGGAAGAAATGGATGTGAAGTCAACATTCCTACATGGGGATCTAGAAGAAGAAATCTACATGAAGCAACCAAAAGGCTTTGTAGTGAAGGGAAATAAAGAGCGGGTCTGTAAGCTAAAGAAGTCACTATATGGTCTTAAGCAATCACCTAGGATGTGGTACCAAAAGTTTGACACATACATCCTTGGATTGGGATTTGTGAGAAGCAGGGTTGATCACTGTGTATATTCCAAGCAGGTTGGTAATCACTTCAGTTATGTAGTGTTGTATGTTGATGACATGTTGCCAGTAGAAAATAACATGGATGTTATCAAGGATGTGAAATCACAGCTATCCTCCAAATTTGACATGAAGCATCTCGGTGCTGCTAACTTCATTCTGGGAATGGAGATTAAAATAGATCGTGCAAACATGAAACTCTGGTTGAATCGGAGAAAATATGTTGAGACGATATTGCAGAGGTTTAATATGCATGGAAGTAAACCAGTCAAGGTTCCTATTCCTATAGGTGTAAAGTTACCTGCAGATAAATGTCTCAAGATACAGGAAGAAGAAGAGGACATGTCTCATGTTCCATATGCCAATGTAGTTGGTAGTTTGGTGTATGAAATGGTCTGTACTAGACCGTATACTGCACTTGTAGTGGGAGTTTTGAGCAGGTATATGTCAAAACCAAGGAAGGAGCATTGGAAAATAGTAAAGAGGGTCTTTGGGTATTTGCGTGGCACTACCAGTTATGGATTGTGATATCAAGGAAGACAAGGAATGGATAGAGTGTTGGACATACAAGGGTTTATTGATGCAGACTGGGCTGGAGATATGGATCGCAAAAGATCTACAAGTGAGTATGTGTTTAACCTATTTGGAGGAGTCAGTTGGATGAGAAAAAGACAGGCTGTAGTGGCACTCTCAACTACAGAAGCTGAATACATGGAAGCCACTCATGCAAGAAAGGAAGCAATATGGTTACATAGATTGTGTTCAGGTATTGGGTTGGTACAATAAGCAGTGAGATCAGTTTGTGACATTCAAAGTGCAATCTTCCTGGCAAAGAACCCTGCTTATCATTCAAAGACAAAGCATATTGATGTTCAGTATCAGTTTGTGAGGGACATGGTTGAAGAAAAGAAGGTGTTGCTGGAAAAGGTTGACACTTTGAAGAAAAATTTGCAGATTCATTGACAAAGTCTGTGAGCACAAAGAAGTTCTCCTGGTGTAGAGTAACAATGGGCATTGTTGCCCTGGATTGTTGACTATGTAATCCTGTGAACCCTTGTATGCAAACAAAACAACAAGTGGGAGAATGTTGGGTATGTGTTATATTCTTTGCATGTGTGTGTGTGGGCACGTCATATTCAAAAACTGCGTCTAACGATCTCGACTTCCTTCGCTCTTTGTGTCATGTGCGCTGGGCGCTTTTGGGCAGTTTTGCTATTTTAGCGGATTTTCCTACGAAGATTTGAAGATTTTAAAGGTGTAGCACCAAGGAAGGATGGTTTTCTCCCGATTAAGGGTTTCCAACATAAATCTCTATGTACTGTGTGTATGAGCCATTGATTAATTTTTGTTTTGCTTAAGAATATGTATGCATTGATTTACTTCACATGTTTAAAACTTACAATGATAACAGATGTAGTCCTTGGATAGACCTTTCCAATGGGATATCATGTGCCTAAAACATAGATTTTGTGCAAAATTTATGACCCTTTGAAGTTGATGTACCAACTTACCCCATCAGGGCTCACATGAATTTTGGCACTTCATCTCCTAGGGTTAGGTTTTTGGATATATAGGGTTTTATGATTACTTCTTGATGCTAAAAAGGCTTGGAGGCATCATTATAATGTTCTCATATGTGTGCGTGTAGCCGCCACATCTCTTCTTAGAGATTAGCCACTACCATTCCAACAAGATTGTTTCATTCTACATTTTACATTTTCAATGGATTTCTTTATTAAATAGAAGTCAAGTTTTACTGTATCTCTGTTATTATTCATTGTATCTCGGTGTTAATGTTATAGCTGTGTGTTCCATTTCATTCCGCAAATAAATTTGGATCACCAGATGGGGATCCATATCCCCATCATCCATGGATGTGAAGTCGAAGAGGGATAGGGAGAGCTGCAACAAGGAGGTAGGGTTTCCGTAGAGCTAATTTTCATCCAAGGGATAATTTTTTTATCATGATCAAGTGTTTTTTTATTTTTTTTAAATTATAGAGAGATAGATCAATAGAATACGTTCAATAGCTTAGGACTATCATGTGACATTAGACCAATGACATGTACATCAACAATGAAGGCTTTATTTAATGAAGAATTGTACCCTATTGAAGCCATTATGGTAGACATAAGAATGGTTACAGTGTGGAGACCATTTTTATTCAAAAACCATCTCTTTGTTTCCAAAGTCTATTGATATTAACTTCCTTCAACATACTTTGGCCATGCATACTTATTTGTATTTGTTACCTTCAAGACATTCCTAGTTGATAGATTATCAACCATTTTAACAAATGAAACATCTGTTTAAAAAGGCAAATACATTTTTACAAATAGCCATTGGGTCTAACAATTGTTATCTTTAGGTCCTTCTAAGAGGGCAGGTCATAGAATTTATATGATTTATTCATTTCATCCAGACTTTCATTTGACCCTTGTCAATGGAGAAAAATGATGATTTAAAGGAAGAAAGTTCATATGTCCTTCACAAACCATTTTATTCAAATCATTTGAATGCTTCACCTCTAATTCATCACCACAACATGGGAATGCATGATAACCATAATCATGATAATTAGATAATAAGTAAGGAATGATATTTTCCATTTTTGAAATTAATTATCTAGATGCACACACACACACACACACACACACACACATTTATAGGGAGCTCAACTTGATGGCGGGAGAGTTTTCAAGGGAGGCTTTGTCATTGGATGGTGGTTCATTCATATTTGAAGAATAATTTGACGGGAACCTTGATGAGGAGAAATCCTTTTTTCTTTAGTTTCTATGCTGGTTTGATAGAGGAAGTGATCATAGTGATAAGTACATAACAATTAATTTATGTTATGGACAATGTAGTTGTTTTAAAGAAGCTTTTGTTGCATAGAAAATGTATGAGATCGTATTATTGAAGTGGTGAAGAAAGAGACAATTATGTCTCAATGAATATTTGGAAAATGTGAAGACCCGAGATGGACTGAAATATGTATACTCCTTTTTATGAATATAAAGTTTTTTTCTTTCTGGAACACACACACACACACACACACACACACACACACACAGAGTAGAAATTTAGTACTTTTCTTTGTATACCTTTCCTAACGACACTCTTCTTACTAGAGCACATTGTATATCCTAGAAAATCATGAGTGCACCAACATAATATCCCATAAAGTGTGAATGCACAACATGTGAATTCAATGGTCTAGAAACATCATACATTTTAATCATGTTCCATAAATTTTGCAATTCATTTATCAGAAGTGCCAAGTATGTATCCATTTTCTTCACTTGATGTTTCACATGTACTGGTAAAACCAATATTATGTGCTTCGCCTTATCTAAAATACAAGGTAGAATATTGTAGTTGATAAAAAACATGGACCATGTAGTCCACACTAGATTACTTGGAGTAGGGATTAATCCCCTTAATTGCAAGCCCAAATATTATGCTTTGCTTCTCATCAACAAAATTTTTCAAGCCAACTAGATTCTATATGTTTCATTCCAATTGAATTTGTTTGGATTCTCGTCAATCCATCATATCCTCAATTGAATGAATGCCATTCCATTAATTGGGCTATTGGCTTATATATTCACAATCAAATTAAGCTAGGGATTATTGGTATGTGCCACAACATTTTATTTGGTATTGGTTTTCGAATGACGTCATTACAAAAACAAGGTTTTTAACATTGTCGACACTTGTCCTTCCTTCATATTTATCTCTGTATAAAAGTCAATCACTAGGGAATGCATGAACGGAATCATATAACACCCTTAGATTCATGACTATTGTTTGTGCCTCCTTAGTTGTTTTTGGAACACTATTTTTATTTGGCCATAACTTGTCATGTAATGCTTTGTTGACACAAAAACATATAATAACATTGTTATTATATTTCCAATTAATACAAACTATTTTGCACGCAAATAAAGTATATAATTTTTTTTTGATAAACTACGATGAATATAATTGTTTATATCACATCAAAATTATATATTACCTCAACAATGTTAAAAAGCTATTGTTTGACCAGTTGGATTGTGCTTTCATGTTGTAGAGTAATAGAATATTTGTATGACTTCCCTTCTTCAAATAAAGGTGTGGTTACATCGTTTTTTGTTGCATCCCTATAGGTAATATCATCATCTTCACAAATGACTTGGTTTTTCCCATCGAATTGTTGATTGTCTCTAAACGACCATTGAACATTTGTTCTAAGACTTCTATATCATGAGATATGAATGTATCCCTGTATGCATCACTATTATCTCTTTCGACATCACTCTTGGTGTTCCCATGATAAACATAATATTTTTTTTTCATAGGTTGTTCACGTGAAAATTTTATAGGAGATTGATTAATCCATTTATTGAACTTTGCAGATGTCATTGCTTATATTAGCTTTATCATCTCCTCATGAGATGCATTGGAGGGGTTAAAAGGAAGAAAATAATGGATTGGTTATGTGCTACTTCTAGTGCTAGCATTATTCTCTTTCCTTTGTCAGATTCATCATTTCCTTGACAATTACAATGCTTAGTAAACCTACCCATTGATTTTGCATGTTATGAGGTATGTTGTTTCTATTTTTAGTATATTTTGTACTCCATACTTGACTAGCCTTAAAGTGTTTTCTTCTCCTTCTTGATTCTAGCAAAAAAACAACGAGGCTTGACTCTATCTTATTGTACACGTTCCAATTCTATCAAATTATTCATTTTTTTTTTTATGGTGTTGAGATTGAACTTACCTTCCATATCGTTCAAAGCCAAATTATTATTTAACTTATCCTCTATCTCTTTTATTTTGTCTATTATTTTCAAAGTTCTCAATCTCCTATTCTTGGGTTCATTTTGCTTTCTCATATTTGTAGAGAGAGAGAGAGAGAGAGAGAGAGAGAGAGAGAGAGAGAGAGATCCAACTAGACTTTAGTTTTTCTATCTTCCATGTGATTATCTAGAGATTCCATGTATTCATCACAAAGAGAGTCAAAAGTCATTATGCTATCCCTCCCTAGTTTATCCAGGACCAAAACTTTATCTCTAACACTAGGAATGGAAGTGGATAATGTATCATTCATTGTTGCAAATAAAATTGTAATAAAAAAGAGATATGGTCATGTAAAAGGAATTACGCTTCTGGAGATAAATAAAACATAGCTACTTTATGGTATGGTATGCTCTAAGAATGAATACGATCTGCTTTAATATGATAAGTTGTACAGAGGAATATGCATCAATATCTTTGCTTTAGCTCTGGATGGCTTACACATGCAACACTATCAAATTTGTTCACTTTTGAATAGCTAGGGTAATATATATATTCCTATCAAAGGTAAAGATGTCATTAATACAAATATAAAGAGATCTATTCCCTGGTTCATCTATGAATGGATCATATTCATCCTCTATATTCAAATAGAAATGGAGTTTCTGGACATCGCATCATTAGGTGCATCTTATAGATATGTTGTCAAGATCGAGAAAAAATTTAAGCAGAAGATGTGAGAGTTTGGATCTGTGAATTTCTCATAGCTGAAGCAGGGAAAAGGTGGTCCCAACCCACCAAACAAGGGACAGAGAAAAGCTGGATGCTCTCAGGAAAACCAGTCCAATCTGCAACCCAAGAAGGGTAATGAAAAGTTGAAGAAGGACAAGTTGTGTGAATACTATAAAATCCCTTGGCACAACACCAAAGAATATCGCTCCAGGCAGTCACTGGTGGCTGAGATGAAAGCTTCCGAGTCAGAGGCATATTCTAAATCTGAATCAAATACAGAAAGTGGGAAGAAGATCATCAATGTCAAACCCAGTGCCACTGTCACTACCACCAAAGTCCAACCAAGCGAACCAAAAGAAATAGAGGAAGGGGAACAACTCTTTCATTCACAGATGTGGGTAAAGGGGACTTCGTTGCATTTCATTTTCGATAGTGGCAGTCAGAAGAACCCCATTTCAACATAAGCCATCAAGTGGATGGACCTACCGATAACACCGCACCCCGAACCCTACACCATCGGCTGGCTTCTCCAAGGACGAGATCTTCGCGTCAGCCAATAGTGTCATCTGCCCTACAATATCAATCCCTTCAAAGATGAGGTATTGTGTGATATTGATCCCCTTGAAGTTTGTGATGTTCTTTTAGGCCAACCATATTTGTGGAAGTGACATGTTGTGTATGAGTCTAGACCTTGCAGTGTTATTGTTACTTTGGGTAGACAATTGTACATGATACTAGAGGTAGTGTCGTGTACCACTATTTCTTTAATCTCTGCTAAACAATGCAGTAAGGTCATTTCATAGACCGGGAAGTTCGTCTTCTTTGTGATCCGTGCTTGCAGTAAGCAGAAGGTCATTGCCACATCCATGACCTCTACACAAAGCCTCTCTTTGCAACAAAAGAAAGTAGACGGGATCATGGAAAAGTACAGAGACATCCTCTCCTCACCCACCTGGGTACCGATGCACTACCAAGTCAACCATCCAATTGATCTAACCCCTAGTACCCCGCTGCCTAATGGACCAATATTTCATCGCTCGCTGATGGAAAATGACAAAATCAAGCACCAGATCTAAGAGATACTTCAAAAGGGGCACATTCGACCTATCTCCTCCCTTTGCGGAAGCGCGATTGTGATGGTGCAGAAGAAAGATGAGACCTGGCATATTTGCAATTGATCCGAGATATTTTCATCGAAGTGACTTATAAAAAATCATATTAAATGAGAATAAATTAAAATGCACCATTAAAGAAGGAAAATATCAATAATGAAGATACATAAGAATCATATATGAACACAAAAACTTGATAACGGAGTTCATCCCTGGTGGACTACATCTCCAGATCCTGCTCTCAAATGGGTAGGCCTTTTTATTAACTCACCAAAAGAATTTGGCAAAATACATAAGTATACCTCATTATGGAATTAAGCTGCAGAAGCTCTGCTCAGATAAAAAAAAAAACACCATTGAATTCGTGGTGTCGAATTACCCAAAAATGATTGTCTCCACGCCTTAATCTGACTTTGACACTCCCCGACCCTTGAGAAATCTCGTCTTGGTTTTCATGCTTGCTCCCTGCATTTGATTCTCTATACTGCATCTCGGTTTCCATGCCCGGTCATACCGTTGTGTGCCCCCCTTTATAAACAAAAAGTGGGGCAGACTACACAATGTAGTACGTTGGACCAACGGAGGAAGATGCTATAGTTAAGGCATTTCTATATAGGGAGGTCTCGGGGTCGAGCCCGCGAGCCTCCCCTTTTGGGTTATAGTTATAACATATACAAATATGTGGAATGGAACTTCGCCAAATTTGAAGTGTGTTTTTGATTTTTTGGAGTGTAATGTTTGGCCACCAAATTTGGCGGGCCCGCCTTTTTTTTTATTTTTGAAATTCGATTTTCGGGCCCTCATTGGGAATTTTTCCACTGCCACGTGGCAGCCCATGTTGGAAAATATTTAACAGACAACGAATGGCATAAGTACAGGAAGAATGTACAGAGGATTGTTGGCATGTTTTACAGGCAGCGTATACTTGTCATTGATGGCAAGTACAATAGTGATGATGGCTTGAGTACAACATCGATGATCAGTGGTGCAGTGATAATCGGGGAAGAGAAACAACTGTGTTTGTTGGATCTCTTTCTGAATTCCTGATGGCCATCAGATCTGAATAAGAGCATGCTGAAGAAGTAGGTCTGTAAGGTTTGAGAAGCATTTCTGTTCGTTGGATCCCCTTCAAATTCCCAATAGAACGAGGGTCGTCAGATCTGAATGAAGACAAGAAGAGCACACTGAAGAGGAGGATATATCTCAGACATTAGATCCAAGCGCAGGACCTGACCATCGTTGGATCAAGGAGAATCTGCACGCTTTTTAAAGTACAAGGAGAAGTGGGCGTACAAAATCCTGAAAGAAGGAGGACCGTCCATCATCAAGTAGGACACGTGGGGAAAGATCGTCAGTTCGCTGACTGGAGAGTCAAAGGAACGATGTTCCCTAACCTCTCGAAATCGTGATATGAGAAATCGCGATTTAATCTGAGCCGTCAGATTAAGGTTGAATCTGGACCGTTGATTCCAGTACATGTCGGAATTTCGGGGATCGAGAGTTGTAGATGTCAAGTAATATCATCCACAGGAATCCCGATTTCGCGATATGCAAAATCGCGACTTAATCGTAGCCATTGAATCAAGATTAGATCTAGACCGTTGATCCAACTCCATATCGGAGGTTCGCGAATCGCAACATGGAGAGACAAGAAAACAATGCAACAAGAATGCCGAAATCGCGATATGTGAAATCGCGATTCAATCACAGCCGTTGAATCAAGATCAGATCTGGACCATTGATCCAACTCCATATCGGAGTTTCACGAATCACGACATGGAGAGACAAGAAAACAATGCAACAAGAATGCCGAAATCGCGATATGCAAAATCGCGATTCAATCGTAGCCGTTGAATCAAGATCAGATCTGGACCGTTGATCCAACTCCATATCGGAGTTTCGCGAATCGCGACATGGAGAGGGAAAAGGAACAATGCATCAGGAATGCCGAAATCACGATTTAATCGCAGCCATTGAATCAAGATTGAATTTGGACCGTTGATCCAAGTCCATTTCAGGGTTTCGAGGATCAAGCGTTGGAGATGTCAAAGAATATTAACATCAAGAATCCCGATATCGCGATATGCAAAATCGCAACGTAATTGCAACCGTCAAATCAATATGTGATCTGGACCATTGATACGAATCCATTACAGAGTTTCATGGATTGGGAATTTGAAGTGACAAAAACACTGAACGTTAAGAGTGTCGAAATCACGATGTGTGAAATCTCGACTGAATCTGAATCGTCAAGTCAAGATGTGATCTGGACTGTTGATCCAACTTCTTTACGGAGTTTCATGGATCGATATTTGTAAGTGACAAGAACATTGAACATCAAGAATGTCGAAATCGCGATATGCGAAATCGTGGAATGATCTGAACCGTCAGATCAAGTGTTGATCGAAGGGTTACTGTTCTCTCTCATAGTTAACTCCTCAGTTTCAAATCTATTAGCGAAACGGACTCATGATTTCCGATTAGTTGGCGTTTCAATTTTTGAGACAGTTGTCTTCCTTTTGCCTAAGGAGAAGGGAAGTTGAACCGTCGGAGGTGTGCATAAAAGAAAATGAGACAGACTGTGTGCGGTTGGTTGTTCGGTATGAAAATGAATGAAACTGTAAGAAAGGAAAAATCATAGAATGTGCTGTGTGAGATTGAAAAAATGCACAGTGTGAGATGAAACTCAGAGAAGAGTAGCAGATGATGAAGAGAAGTAGAAGCAGAGCAGAGTGACAGAACAAAGAAAGATTGGTAAGAATTGATTTATCTGTGTAGTTGACTGTTTATTTATTCATTCATTCATGTTCTATGGAGGTTGGGAGGTGCTCAGGAGGATTGTTGTCCTCATAGGTTCAAGTGAGAGCTTGAACATAGGAAGTTGTAGCTTCCATCTGGTTGCAGCCAGAGAAACCAGGGTGGCAGGGTGGTGCAAGGGAGAACAAGTGTTCTCTGTTATACAGGTTGGAGCCTGTGTAACTGGAAGTCGGTGCTTCCATCCAGTTGGTGCTGGAACATTAAGGGAGTTGGTTCTTCCTTCTAGTGGGTGCTAGAGAAACCAGAGAGTTGGTGCTCTCAAACAAGTTGCTACTTGTAAAACAGAGGTAGCAGCCTCACATTGAGTTGGTGCTCAATTATAGATGATGTACAGAACTTAAAAGACTGCCTATCATTTCGAAGAGGAAGAGGTTTTCTCCCTTTATGGGTTTCCTCATGAAAAATCTATCTCTGTGTATACCTTATGTGTGACTGATGCTCTTTACTTTTATTGTCCATATGTTGTATATTGTTGATGATCACTTGAAGAAAGATTAATATTGTTTTAATAGACTTAAAATTGTTTAAGCTCAATTACAACTGATTCACCC
>ML811170.1:32809-61941 GCA_009831015.1 Picea engelmannii | reverse complement strand
AAAGTCATTTGGTAGCTGTCAAAAGGATATTTAAATACTTGAAGGGAACAATGACTTATGGTCTGTGGTATCCTAGAAATCAGAATTTCCAGTTAACTGCTTATTCAGATGCAGACTGGGCAAACTGTGTTGATGAGAGGAAAAGCACCAGTGGAGGAGCATTCTTTCTGGGTGACTCATTAGTTGCATGGCTTAGTAAAAAGAAAGGATCCATTTCATTATCCACTACAGAGGCAGAATACATTACTGCTGCTACTTGCTGCACACAAATCTTATGGATGATACAAACTCTTGTAGATCTGAAGGTAACTTACACTCATCCTATTCCAATTCATTGTGATAACACCAGTGCTGTTAGTGTCTCCAAGAATCCTGTTCTTCATTCCAAGACTAAGCATATTCCAATAAAGTACCATTTTCTTAGAGAACAAGTTACAAATAGAATTGTTCAGCTGAATTATATTCCTTCCAAAGAACAGATGGATGATATCTTTACTAAACCATTAGCAGCGACCCCTTTTGGATATCTTCGTCAAAAATTGGGGATTATAATTTCTCGTGTCTAATCTGTTCACCTGGTCAGGGGGAGTACTTATAGAATATCTGGTGTATTTCCAAGATGCTTATAGTCGACAGGGGGAGTATGTTTTGCAACAAGATCAGGGGAAGAATGTTTCTTCTTTGACATTGATGTGAAAGGGGGAGAAAAGAGTTCGGGAGGAGAGTCGAGTCCGAATACATGCGGGTGCTTGTATTGCCATCAATGCCAAAGGGGGAGATTGTTGGCAAATATTTAACAGACAACGAATGGCATACGTACAGGAAGAATGTACAGAGGATTGTTGGCATGTTTTACAGGCAGTGTATACTTGTCATTGATGGCAAGTACAGTAGTGATGATGGCTTGAGTACAGTAGCGATGATCAACGGTGCAGTGATAATCGGGGAAGAGCAACAACTGTGTTCGTTGGATCTCTTTCTGAATTCCCGATGGCCGTCAGATCTGAATAAGAGCATACTGAAGAAGTAGTCCCGTAAGGTTTGAGAATCATTTCTGTTCGTTGGATCTCCTTCAAATTCCCGATAGAACGAGGGTCGTCAGATCTGAATGAAAACAAGAAGAGCGCACTGAAGAGGAGGACAGATCTCAGACGTTAGATCCAAGTGCAGGACCCGACCATCGTTGGATCAAGGGGAACCTGCATGCTTTTTAAATTACAAGGAGAAGTGGGCGTACAAAATCCCGAAAGAAGGAGGACCGTCCATCATCAGGCAGGACACGTGGGGAAAGATCGTCAGTTCGCTGACTGGAGAGTCAAAGGAACGATGTTCCCTAACCTATCGAAATCGCGATATACGAAATCACGATTTAATCTGAGCCGTTAGATTAAGGTTGAATCTGGACCATTGATTCCAGTACATGTCAGAGTTTCGGGGATCGAGAGTTGTAGATGTCAAGTAATATCATCCATAGGAATCCCGATTTCGCGATATGCAAAATCGCAACTTAATCGCAGCCGTTGAATCAAGATCAGATCTAGACCGTTGATGCAACTCCATATCGGAGGTTCGCGAATCGCGACATGGAGAGACAAGAAAACAATGCAACAAGAATGCCGAAATCGCGATATGCAAAATCGCGATTCAATCGCAACCGTTGAATCAAGATCAGATTTGGACCATTGATCCAACTCCATATCGGAGTTTCGCGAATCGTGACATGGAGAGACAAGAAAACAATGCAACAAGAATGCCAAAATCGCGATATGAAAAATCGCGATTCAATCGCAGCCGTTGAATCAAGATCAGATCTGGATCGTTGATCCAACTCCATATCGGAGTTTCGCGAATAGCGACATGGAGAGGGAAAAGGAACAATGCATCAGGAATGCCGAAATCGCGATATGTGAAATCGCGATTTAATCGCAGCCATTGAATCAAGATTGAATCTGGACCGTTGATCCAAGTCCATTTCGGGGTTTCGAGGATCAAGTGTTGGAGATGTCAAAGAATATTAACATCAAGAATCCCAATATCGCGATATGCGAAATCGCGACGTAATTGCAACCGTCAGATCAAGATGTGATCTGGACCGTTGATACGACTCCATTACGGAGTTTCGTGGATCGAGAATTTGAAGTGACAAAAACACTGAACGTCAAGAGTGTCGAAATCGTGATGTGTGAAATCTCGACTGAATTTGAACCGTTAGTTCAAGATGTGATCTGGACCATTGATCCGACTTCTTTATGGAGTTTCATGGATCGGGATTTGTAAGTGACAAGAACATTGAACATCAGGAATATCGAAATCGCGATATGCGAAATCCCAGAATGATCTGAACCGTTAGATCAAGTGTTGATCAGAGGGTTACTGTTCTCTCTCACAGTTAACTCCTCAGTTTCAAATCTGTTAGCGAAACAGACTCATGATTGCCGATTAGTTGGCATTTCAGTTGCTGAGACAGTTGTCTTCCTTTTGCCTAAGGAGATGGGAAGTTGAACCGTCAGAGGTGTGCATAAAAGAAAATGAGACAGACTGTGTGCGGTTGGTTGTTCGGTATGAAAATGAATGAAACTGTAAGAAAGGAAAAATCATAGAATGTGCTGTGTGAGATTGAAAATATGCACAGTGTGATATGAAACTCATATAAGAGTAACAGATGATGAAGAGAAGCAGAAGAAGAGCAGAGTGACAGAACAAAGAAAGATTGGTAAGAATTGATTTATCTGCGTAGTTGACTGTTTATTTATTCATTCATGTTCTAGGGAGGATGGGAGGTGCTCGGGAGGACTGTTGTCCTCAGAGGTTCAAGTGAGAGCTTTAAAACAAGAAGTTGTAGCTTCCATTTGGTTGCATCCAGAGAAACCAGGGTGGCAGGGTGGTGCAAGGGAGAGCAAGTGTTCTCTGTTATACAGGTTGGATCCTGTGTAACTGGAAGTTGGTGGTTCCATCCAGTTGGTGCTGGAACATTAAGGGAGTTGGTGCTTCCTACTAGTGGGTGCTAGAGAAACCAGAGAGTTGGTGCTCTCAAACAAGTTGCAGTTTGTAAAATAGAGGTAGCAGCCTCACATTGAGTTGGTGCTCAATTATAGATGATGTACAGAACTTAAAAGACTGCCTATCATTTCGAAGAAGAAGAGGTTTTCTCCCTTTATGGGTTTCCTCGTGAAAAATCTGTCTTTGTGTATACCTTATGTGTGATTGATGCTCTTTACTTTTATTGTCCATATGTTGTATATTGTTGATGATCACTTGAAGAAAGATTAATATTGTTTTAATAGAATTAAAATTGTTTAAGCTCAATTACAACTGATTCACCCCCCCCTCTCAGTTGTCTTAGTAATTTCAACAGCCCATGACTGGGCCACGTGGAATCCAACCATTGGGGCACACCAACCACCTACACAGTCACCTGCCACATCACTGTATGGTCTTCCACATGGATGTACGAACTTCCATGTGTTGCTTTTTCATTGGTCGACAGATTGACCCGAAAATGCCAAAAATGAGTGACACATGGTAGCCTCTGGTGTTACCAAGTCTCCATGATGACGTGAGCATGACATGTGTTTCCTTTTGCGTTTTCCACATAAAATGTATGGATTCCGATGTCATCCATACTGATGATAACATCAATAGTACAGATGCTGACTCATCCCCTGCTGACTTGGATAGGTTGACCAAAAATTTGACCTCGAATATCTTTCGATCCGTAACTTCGTTTGACGAGAAGTTTACACCATTGGAAAGTTTGCAACACGCTCTTCTCCATGATGCCAATTTCACTGAGTTTTTAGGACTTTTAATTTTTACCCTTTCTCTGTCTGCTGAGGCCATTCTGAGCTTCCTGAGTTGCTTCTATGAATTCTGAGCTGTCCTTAGTCTTCTCTGGATCATTTTTGGATCACGCCTTCCCATTGAGAGATTTTTGGACCACCAAAATATTTCATCAATCAACAGATGAGCGAGGGAAGGGTTCCCTCACCTTGTCCTTCTCAATCCACTTTGCCTTGCTTGGATGTGTACCCTTTAAGCCTACTCAAAGATAATCAACATCACCCTTGCATGAAGTCCTCGTCCTTCTGTCCAGGATGATATCTTCCTTTAACTCATCCAAGTACTCAGTAGCAAACTCATCAACTGAAGGTATTGAAACTTCCTCATCCTGATCCATGATGATGGGAGGCTAAAAAAGTTTCAAGTTCTCTACATTTACAACTGAGTAGATCTGCATATAAGGTGGAATATCTAGACGAAAATAATTGGTACCACTTTTCTCCAAAATAGTGAAGGGTCCATAACAGATGAGATTGAGTTTCTTTCCTTCACCCTTAAATATTTCCTTGCTGATGTGGAGCCATACCTAGTCTCCAACCTAGAACTGGTGATCAACCATGTGTTTGTCATGCTGAGCTTTATACTGTTCTTGAATTTTCTCCAATTGTTCCCTGACTGCTTAGTGTACATGTTGGATCCTCTGGATGAACTTGCGGGCTCTGTCTTCATTTCTTTCTTCATTTGAATTGACATCTCTCTCCCATACATCAAGTCCAAATGAACTTTATGTAAATACCCAAAACATGTCTCAAAAGGTGAACATTGAGTGGAGGAATGTAAGGCTCGGTTGTAAGCATTCTATAGTAGCCTCGAAGAAAAAGTACAAATAGTCATGACCCCTTTTCGACATTGGTAAACCCCCTATAAAATCCATGGAGTTAATTTCCCATGGATGGGATGGAACAGGCAGTGGTGAGTATAGCCCGAGTTTTCTATTAGTCGGCTTCCAAGTAGAACACATCACACACCCCTTTACAGATTTAGTTACAATTTCTTTCATCTAAGGCCGGTAACAAAACGTCTGCAAATGAGCCATCATTTTTCCAACCCCAAAATTCCCAGACACAAGAGAAGTGTGAGCTTCGCATATTACATGGACTCGTTCACTTGTAGGAATACATAGCTTTCCAAGATGGTAGAGTAGTTTTCCCTGCAAACAATAGTTCTCTACATGTGCACCATGGGTTAGCTTCTCATATACTTCTTTAAAATATTCATCAATGGCATATTGTTCCACATGGATATCATGAGATAAAGAAGCATTCTTCAAAATAATAGAAGCAACAATAGGAGGTCTAGAAAGCATATCAACTACCTTGTTACTCGTACCCTTTTTGTACTTGATTACCAAATGAAATTATTGTAGGAAACCCATCCATCTGTAATGTCAAGATTGTTGCAGTTTGGTTTGTGCTTGGAGATACTATAAGGGTTGATGATTTGTATGTATGATTGTTTCCTTCCCTAGTAAGTAGTGCTTCCATTTCTTTACGCTTTGAACTAATGCATACAACTCTTTATCATATGTAGAATAGTTAACAACAACTTGTTTAAAAGTTTTAGAGTGGTAACATATATGCTTACGATATTGTATCAATATTTCACCCATGGCGTATCCGCTGGCATCTCTCTAGATCTCGAAGGGCTATTGAATATTCAATAGTGCTAATACTGGTGCAGTATTGATATTTTGCTTCAAAGTATCAAAAGATTTTTGTTTCTTTCCTCCCCACTGAAAAGTGTTCTTCACAGTGGTTAAGGCATGAAAATTAGCTGCTCTAAAGAAGAAGTTTGAAATGAATCTCCTCCAATACTGGACTGCACCTAAGAAGCTTCGTATCTTGGTTACACTTTTGGGCTCAGGCCAATTTACAATTACATCAATCATGGAAGGATCAATTTTTAATTGTCCTCCTCCTACAATATGACCCAAGTACACAAGTGCAGTCTTACCAAATTCACATTTGGAAAATTTTACATACAAATTTTCTCTTTGCAAAGTATCCAATACTTGATTTACATGCCTTACATGTTCATCCAAAGTCTTTCTAAATATAAGAATGTCGTCTAAATATACAATCACAAAATCATCTAGAAAAGGCCTGAATACATCATTCATCACACGCATGAAGGCTGTCAGAGCATTACAAAGCCCAAACGACGTAACCAACCACTCAAAAAATCCCTGTTTGGTTTTAAAGGTAGTCTTCCATGCATCCTGTTCTGCAACACTGATCTGATGGCATCCGCTGCGCAAATCCAACTTAGGGAAATAAAAAACATTCTTTAATTGATCAAGTAAATCATCTATACGAGGAAGTGGGTATCGATTTTTCACCGGATTTTATTTAAGGCCTGGTAATCGACACACATTCACCATGTGCCATATTTCTTTGGCACCATCACGATCGGACAACCACAAGGAGATGAGCTAGGCCTGATGACCCCTTGATCCAATAAGCCTTGTACCTACTTCTTGATCTCTATCATATCTACAATTGACATCCTGTACATGCCCACATTAGGAAGAGGAGAATCCCGCTGAAGATGTATTTTATGTTGGATTTCCCTCTTAGGAGGTAATCCATCAGGTTCCTAGAAAATATTATCATACTTAGAAACAATATCAATTAATTCTTTCTTATGAGAAGGATCTGCTGTAGGTGAATCCCCTTGCGGACAAGTGGATTCCCTCTTGGTCTCTAGACTCCTAAGGCCAAGAAAGAAAAGTTCTTAACATAGACACTGACTTCCTTTTAGATCTAATCAAACTAATAGATGAAAGAGAAGGAGAAAAATGTGTACCTTATTAGTGATGTTTTTCCTTGCAAAGTCCTGGCTGAGCTTCGATATTGAGCTCCCTGATAGATCCTGTAGGAAAAACAAAGATACAATGGACTTCCTACTCTACTGAGATTAGCTCAAATATAGATCCATCTACTGCAGATAAACTCATATGGAACAAGCATAAGTTTGAAAGAAACATGCCAAGCATTGATTATTAATGAGAACAAGTAAAAGTACTTACAATCCTTTGAATGAAGGTGCAACAACTTCTTTCAGTTCTCCTTGTCCAACCCCTTTGCTCAAGTAATCTCCACTGGTTGCTTTGATGACATCTCACTCATGAGATCATAAGTTTGATGTAATTATCAATATCCATCTCCCCTTTCACCACGAGGAGGCCTCCTTATATAACCTTGGAGAGGCCCAACCACTTGAGAGATATTTGGGATAAGTTGAGGATTCCTCTCCTTCAGTTGATGATATTCCCTAAGATCATGCCTTGACCATCTATTCAAATCCAACTACCTTCAGGAATTGAGAGATTCTTCCCTTATTTGCCTCAACAAACCCAAAATTTTCTCAAAAAAGGGTAGTTCTTCCCCTAAAGGGTGCACATGGTGCTCAAACACTCCCCCAAAGAGGCTCAGGGTGCACCAGCACTCCCTGATAGTGGGTAGGGGAGCGCTCCTCTCCAAAATTCATTTTTTAGTGGTTCTTTCAATGGAAAAAGGTTTGTACTCCCTGTCAACTAATTTCTCTTCTTCCAAACTAGCCTTTGAGGTGTCCTAAGTGTCCTTATGATGTCGTTAGAGGCATGACATGGGAAAGATGGCAGTATGATGTTTGTGACACTTGCGGAAAAGATGTGACACTTACAACACTTGTAATGACGACACTTGCAACACTATCGAAGTGAGTAATTTTGAAGTGTAATAGATTGCCCCCCAAAGTATGAAGTTAGAAGACGATGATGACTGCAGTACTTTGTAGACTTTTTTGAGCAAGGGTATTGATGCAGAGAAACCAGAAAAAGCTACACACAACCATCAAACAAATATTATGACATGTTTCAAAACCCAAGGCAGGCATACCTATGCTTGAGTGATAAAGAATTTTTAGGTATGGCCGCCATAAAATACACTGCGGATCCATAATTATATTGACAAAAGGTATAGCCACTGAAGATACAATGTGGATCTATACTCCTATGACCCGAACTGATCGTAGCCATGAAGAATACACAGTGGATCTACGAGATGAAAAGACATAGCCACAACCAATACAAAGTGGATCTATGTAACACTATATGTGTCATAGTTCAAAAGAACTCCTTCACAACCTGGGAAAAGTATACATAAGAGTGAAAACTCAACCTAGGGTCTTCTTACCGATCCCGATGTAGTACGAATCTAACCATGTGAATAGATGTCCTAATGTCGAACATGGCAGAAACCACTTGATTACTGGTCAATGATTTAAACCGTTAACAAGCACGAGGGAGATCACCATTGATGTCAATGATTCCCAAGGTACTCTAGTACATTCCAAAAAATGTGAATGAATGAGCCGAAGTCAAACATCCGTGGAATCATCCGATCAGAGGTCAATGATGTAAACCCATTTTTGGACATGAGGAGGCTTTCCATTGAGGCATGCAGGTCCCAAGGTACTAATTGGTTTCTAAGTCTAGTTCCTGGATAATGTGTTGAAGTCGACAGTAATAGACTCATCGAAGGAGGGCCTTGATGTATCCCCCATCAATGACACAAAACTAACACAGAGATGTAATTGGTAGATCAAATGAGCATGGGCTGACATGGGTATTGAAACAAGATATTTGTGATGGATGACTCTCGAGGGAGATACTTCCCTTGAACACTGAGACACAACAACAGAAAGTTGACATGGACCAAAACACGATAATGTAGTGGATACATTGATTTTCATTGGGTGACCCAAAGGAGTAAAAGAAACTTAGAGGATTGGCTCAGTGAAGAGGTTTAGCGGATTAAAATGCGTGCAAATACAAAGTGCCATGTTCAAGGGTGACCGTAAGGGCTACTGGTAGTGTTCTAAAAAAACTGCTTGGCTTCCTTCCTTCAACTTTTCCCCCATCCAGATAGATGAGTACCTCTTTTTAATTTAATGAGCTTAAGGAGGGTAACACATGCTCGATATGACTCACCTTTAGTAAGTCCCTCTTCCTTTGTTTAACGAACTAGAAGAAGCAAGGGTTCGGTCCCATATGGGCCCTTCAATGTATGATTGTTTAACGAGTCCAGAGAAGGTAAAATCAGTGGTTTTTCATATTTAGAGAGTTTGAAAACAACTTAAAGGCGACTCCAAAGTTGTCCTTATTCGTAATATTAGTCTCGTGAGGCCGAAAAAGAGATAAATTATCACTCGAAAGACGCCCTTTCAAACCTTTTAACAAGTGGGAAAGGAAGCAAGATCACTCAACAATATTTTCATGTTTAGAGAGTCTGAAAAGAGATTAAAGACAACTCAAGGGGGTTCCTTCTTCGTATATCCATGTGGGTCCGAAAAAGAGATAAAATTTTACTCGGTTGCATTCTCATGTGTTTTCAAGCATGAGAAAGAACAAAGACTAAGCTCGGTATGCCCCCAGCTTGAAAGCTAGTGGCTTAACTCTAGAATGTCCATCAAAGGATGACGACATGCCCTCCAAGATTCAATTCATTCACCGACTTTGAGGTTGTCACCAATTTCTCTACGAGATGGAGAACAAGGATAAGAGTGGATGAAATGAAGGTTCAACAAAGGTGACTGTTTCATTTTTAACGAGCTTGACACAGGAAAAAAACTATGCTCAGGGATTCGGGTTCAATCCCCATATTGCTGTTTCATTTTTTAACGAGCTTGCTACAGAGAGGAAAACTATGCTCAAAGCTTCTGTTTCATTTTTTAACGAGCTTTCTACAGAGAAAAGAAACTATGCTTGTGACCTATGTTTCATTTTTTAACGAGCTTGCCATAGAGAGGAAAACTGTGCTTGGAGCTTCTGTTTCATTTTTTAATGAGCTTGCTACATAGAAGAGAAACTATGCTCGTGACCTCTGTTTCATTTTTTAATGAGCTTGCCACAGAGAGGAAAACTGTGCTCGGTGACTCTCCTTGATCACGGCTTCCAAGAGAAAAATGCGCTGGAAGGATACCATGTCAAGGGACAAAACTCAGTCATGGCTTCCAAGAGATCTTCACTGGATGGAAGAAAATCACTCTGGAAGGAACACATGTCGAGGGTCTCATCAGGGGTAAGGAGATCAGACTCCAATATCCCTACTGAAGAGATCACCATGTCAACTACCAGATCCAAATCATCGGAAGTTAAAGGCATGGGAGATGATGGAAAATCAACATCAGGAGGGGAGATAGAGTGTATATCTTCTCGAATTTCTTCATGAGGGGGAAGAAAAGAGGATCGATGATGGTTATCATCCCGAGGTAGCTCGTCAATGCTCAACATTTCCATAATAGATTCATCCGAGGGAAAAATTTGGGAAATGTAGTCGATCGCAGACGACAAGGAACTTAACCATGATGGCATCGAGTTATTGTCGGGTGCCAATAGATGTTGGTCATGTGAAGAGGGAGAAGCGGGTTGGATAGAAAAATATGAGGTTTTGGCTGAACTAAGTGGCACGGTGTCACCTAGTGCATCAAATTCCAAAGGACTAGGTACAATCCAAGGGTCAGATGATTCCAAAGATTGATAAGCCGTGGTCGAAATCATATCGACGATAGCAATATGATGTGTAGTCAGTGTAAGTGGTGTAGGGAAGGTACCCATGAGGCTAGAATATTTCAGTAAGCCAACACCAATGCTTTCATACGTGAGCTTGTGGTCTCCCAAGAAAGGAATGTTGTTGGTAGCGGGAGCGCGAGCATCGGTCATGAAAAAATCCAACTGATCAACAGTGACAATTTTACCCTGATGAGGAAATTGTACACATCGAAAGACCGATGAGGAATCGACAGTCATATCATATAACCAACTTCTTCCAAGTAACAAGTTGTAATCGAGGGGAGCATCGACCACCTCGACATCAACAGTGACAGTTTTTCCACCGAATTGGATGGGCAAGGAATGTAAAACTCCATGGGGATGAAAACCTCGCCCATCGAATGCACGCAACATCGTTGCGGATTTGTTAAGTGCGGGTGATTTTAAACCTTTCCAACATGCTAAATACATGACACAGGTAGAGGCTCCCTCATCCATAATAGTTCGATGGATTTGTTGATTGTGAACAACAACATCAACTTGGAAAGCAAGTTGGTGGGAGAGTTGAGACGCATAATTGTCTAGGTTAAACATGATATGGTTGGATGACTCAGGATCAATAGCACCAATAGCAGCCAAGAGCGTTCTACGTTGACCGGGGTAGTGCTGTAGAACTTCTAACGCAGACATAGCACACGGTGCTTGAGCCAAATCTTCAACAATGTTGTATTTCTAGGCGACACATGAACTAGGATTAAAGGTAGATTTACAGATAGTGATCTTAGGAGGGCGTAATATAGAGTCAAACGTAGGTTTCTCAATCTGAAGTGGTCTAGACGGAGGATTAACCGATGGAGGACTAACGGAGGATGGCGATGGATCTGGTAAAGTACCAGTACCATTAGTGTCTTTTCCTTTGTCAGGGCTACCTGGTGCGTCGTATGTCTTAGAGAGAGTGTTCAAATTAATCCCATTAAACATATAAATATGTGCACTCGTCGAGGCTTCATCACGAGGATGGCTAGAACTGCCCCCAGGAGAGGGGGTTTGAGCAACCATGGATTGCTGTTGTGGAAAAGGATGAGTAAGCACAACGGGTTGTGAATTTCCCTGGAAAAGTTTTGCCACTTCATTGTGATGTGGACAGTCTCGAGTGTACTGATCATCAGCACGAATGATACACAGAAATTTCAGTTTCTGTTGTGGTTGCTTTTCGGTAGCATGTGTTTGAGCTTGATTTTTTGGTTGTTCATTGGTATTAGTATTTTTTGATTTATTTTTTGTCTTCTTCTTACCTTTAGATTGTTGTGAAGGGGCAGATTGAACTACATTCACCTCAGAGATCTGAGTTTGGGGGGAGGTAGAGGAGAGTGTGGTCGATTGGTAAGTAGATTGAGTTTTGACGGAACCGATAAAACCATTCGCATGAGATGAGGATGACGTCTTGGATGGATCAGTATTATCTCGAGCAGCATTTGGAAGCAAATCATACAAAGTACCCGATTGTGAATAAACCAAATCTAAGTACTGAGCCCGAGCAATGGTTTCTTCCTCGGTGACTGCGCCACCCATAGCAACATCACGAGTGATCATGGGTAAAAGTGATTTAGTAAACCACTCCGCCAATAATATGTCAGGAATGATTACTTTGATCATCCTTCGTCATCGTCTCCACTCATGAATATGGTCAGAGATATGTATGGAGTCAGTTTGATGAAGGGAGGTTAAGAGTTCAGTACCCGTCTCGTAGTGAACAGGTAGTTGAAAGTGCACGAGGAAAGACATGGCAAGGGAGTTGAAATCATGAAAATAAGCACGTGGTAGTTCGATATACCACTTTGCTGCTGAGCCCATAAGTGTTCACTGGAAAAGACGCAAACATATAGAATCATCCATGAGGGAGTTTGATGAACACCACAAATTTAAAGTCATCACATGGTTGTCTGGATCTTCGCTAGATTTTTCGTCAAATTTTGAAATATCGGAAGGAAGTTTAGCTGGAATAATTGGCCAAACCAGTGAATGAAAAATAGGATCATTAGTTAACCGAGACAAGTTTGGGAGATCCAGAGTCGCAAGGAAAGGTAGCTGTCGGTTAATTTGCGGATGATACTGGTGTGGCATAGGAACACCAGTAGGACCATAAATTGGGTTAGGTGGATAGTTGTAACTAGTAGGTCCTCCTACATACAGTTGTTGCTGACTAGGATAAACATGATTTGATGATGGTTGAGAAACATTTGCATAACCTGGTGGGTTCTGAGAATTATAGGCCGGGTGATTTGTTTGCCCAGAAAGAGGATGAACATTGTGCCCTTGAGGAGGGTAAGGAGTAGATCCTAGAGGTGGATATACATTAGACCCATGGGGAGGATAAGGTTGCTGCCCTTGAGGACTCCAGGTGGTGTTTGGGATGCCGCCCGGATAAGGTTGTCCATAAGATGGTCCGGAAGGAACAAGATTTGATACTCCTCCTTGTGGGTTATGATAAGAGTGCCCCCCAACATGGGTTTCAGTAAATGTGCCTCCGAAAGATACTCCCCAAGATTGTGAAGGGTTTCCAACAGATGAAGGTTGCCTCACTGCCAGTGGTGGATTAACGACTGGGGTATGACTATCAAAGGGAGGTTGCCCTCCGGGAAGAACGTGAAAAGGGGGCTGTCCCCTGAGAGGGGTAGGCCCTCCATAGGATGATGGTCTTCCAGGAGGGATATGTCCGCTAGATGGTGGTTTCCCTCCAGTTGGTTGTATTTTGTTGGAAAGGGTCTGCATTCTCATGTGAAAATATGTCCCAGTAGGATAGTGCAGAACATGTGGAGCTGTAGAGTGAAAGTTTGTAAAAGCAGGGGTAGGGATCGAAGTGCCTTGGGAATGAGTAGGGGTGATGAGTCCAACATTAGGATAGACTTGTGCTGATGCAACAATAGGGTTAATGACCTGATCGATGGGGTGATTTATCGTTTGACCAGATGGCCCACTTTCAACAGGAGGGTCATGAGGATTAAAGGGTTGTCGAAAGGATTGAAAATGCTCATAGAGATCGCGTCCTGATGAAGTCCTCCATACAGAATGAGCAGTTGTGGGATTTGTATCTACTACAGTGGTAGGAAGAACATGAGTCCTATACTCATCACCAAAGGTTGGTTCTGTGGATCCCATATATGTGTCAGTAAAATCTCTCGCATGTAACTATGGGACCTCTTCATATATGATGTTCTCAAGGGAGTCCAAATGAAGAAAAAGTGGTTCAAGAGGGGTTGTCGACACAAATGTAGTGTGAGGAGTGGGATTCTCAACCATAACCAAAGCACCTTCTGAATTGTCTAACGGAGGAGCAACAACACTCCCAGCATCAGATTGATTTTCTACCTCTCCACGGTAGTTGTCTTCTGAAGGGTTAGGAGGTAAGGGTTAGTAGCCTTCCGGAGGCAGCCCTTGCATCCTACGCGATCGACAAAGACCTTTATCGTCTATAGGCTCAATTTTGGAGAATAATAGTACACGCTAAAAATCTAGGGCCAACTAACAAAAAGACACATCATACACTAATAAAATCTAGGAATCCAAACCAAGTAGACGAGACTTCTCTCAATGATCATACTAGTTGGTGATGAAATCCAACGTCGCGTGATCAAGTCAAGAAGGGGCTAGGATATAGTGGAACAATTACAATGGCGACCTGCTTAACAAACTTTCACCTCGGTGCAAGCTTCCACGCAGTAATTATGGATTTACCCTCCAAGGAGCCCAAGTGAGTTTGACCAATGTCTATCCTAGGTACAGTGAAACTTCCCTTCACTGTCACTTCGTGTAAGTACCTAAGGATTATGGCAACTAAGGACACCAACTTGCAGTCAGCCCCTGGGTGGGTACAGTCGACAGTCCGATCCGAATGTATGGGGAGGATAACAAGTCCGAAATCAACTCGAGAGGCCCCCACACATAATCATGGGTATACCTTCAAGTGACCCCCAATATACGATCCGACCACTACAAACAATTGAACCACAGAGGGATAATCTCTATAACTCACCCGAATACGACCTCGTGCGTAACCCCTGTGTGAGAGGGGGATCCCAAAAATCCTATACGACAATTGGATTTGACTCTCCCTATCTCAGGATGCTAATGTTTGTTTTGAAAAATTTGGAGAGTTGTACTCACAACCTAATCCAAAGTTCTAATCCTAGTCTAATGTTGGTGGAAGATCCTAAAAACAAAATGTTCTAGATAATTTTTAATTAGCATTCATTTTGTAGCTGTTCTTTACTCAAAGGGTGTATGACAATGAAACAGACGGTATGATAACTCGATTCCCAAAAATGCACAAGAAGATGATAAGCGGTTTTGTCTTTCGATGAATGGCTATTTAAGGGAAATAGAAAGAGTTGTTTTCACTATCAAACACTAATATGCAATGTCAATCAATTTGTTTCTCACTCAAATCCAATGTAATGCTAAAAATTTCAGAAATGCCTTCTAATATCCAAACCAATCACTAAAATATGTCCTTTTTTTTATATGTGAATGATAATCATATGTGAAACTTCTAAATGTCAATCAGACTTCAAGATTAAACAATCATAAGCAAACCTCACACAAAACAAAAAAATACACTCTCGTTGTGAAATAGACAAGAAGGACAAAGATAACCAAATTGCAAACAAGAACCAAAAAACCTCAAACAAAAGAGAAATGATGGAAAGTTGACCTCAAAGATCAAATGAAAAGGTTCACAAACCTTTGGATTTCCTCACAAAACTTTTCACTCAGTCAGATAAAGGAGAAGAAAACAACAAGTTAACTCTAGGTCAACAAAGACAAAGAGTGGCTTCAAGGCAAGGAAAGAAAATGAAAAAATCCCAAACAAAAGAGGATGAATTCTCATAAATAAGGTGTTTGAAAGCCAATACCAAGATGGACCGAGAGTATGAGACCCTGAGCAAGTGCAAAAAGGCAAAAACCGAACTTCAGAAATTGAAAACCTAGATGATTTTTACTGAAAATGGGATAACGATCTAGTGTAAGGGGTACCAGAGTGCTCCAACACTCTATGTAAGACCACCAGGGAGTGTTGGTGCTCTGCTAACAAGGGCAGGGGAGCGCTCTACTGCAAAAGCTCAGAAAAATGCCTAGAAACTCAAAAAATCAAGGAAATTCAGTCAATCTGGGTGATCCTGATGACATAAAGAGGCAATCAAACAAATCTAAGAATAAATAAGACAAAGTGGAGAAGATCAAATCAGTGGGGAAAGGGCCAAAACAAGATCTGAGAATGGAAACAAAAATTAGAGCTCCTCCCCAGTGGAGTCACCAATTTCTGTTGTAGGTGAATCCCCTTGCAGACAAGTGGATTCCCTCTTGGTCTCTAGAGTCTTAAGGCCAAGATAGAAAAGTTCTTAACATGGACACTGACTTCCTTTTAGATATAATCAAACTAATAGATGAAAGAGAAGGAGAAATATGTGTACCTTATTAGCGACATTTGTCCTTGCAAAGTCCTGGCTGAGCTTCGATCTTGAGCTCCCTGATAGATCCCGTAGGACAAACAAAGATACAATGGACTTCCTACTCTACTGAGATTAGCTCAAATATAGATCCATATACTGCAGAAAAACCCGTATGGAACAAGCATAAGTTTGAAAGAAACAGGCCAAGCATTGATTATTAATGAGAACAAGTAAAAGTACTTACAATCCTTTGAATGAAGGTGCAACAACTTCTTTCAGTTATCCATGTCCAACCCCTTTGCTCAAGTTATCTCCACTGATTGCTTTGTTGACATCTCACTCATGAGATCATAATTTTGATATAATTCTCAATCTCCATCTATGAGGAGGCTTCCTTATATAACCTTGGAGTGGCCCAACCACTTGAGAGATCTTTGGGATAAGTTGAGGATTCCTCTCCTTCAGTTGAGGATCTTCCCTAAGATCACGCCTTGACCATCTATTCGAATCCAACTGCCTTCAGGAATTGAGGGATTCTTCCCTTATTTGCCTCATCAACCCAAAATTTACTCAGAAAAGGGTAGTGCTCCCCCAAAAGGGTGCATAGGGCGCTCAAACAATCCCCCAAAGAGGTTCACGGAGCACCAACACTCCCTGATAGTGGGTAGGGGAGGGTTCCTCTCCAACATTCATTTTTTAGTGGTTCTTTCAATGACAAAAGGTTTGTACTCCTTGTCAACTGATTTCTCTTCTTCCAAACTAGCCTTTGAGGTGTCCTAAGTGTCCTTATGATGTCATTAGAGGCACAACATGGGCAAGATGGTAATATGATATTTGTGACACTTGCGGACAAGATGTGAAACTTACAACACTTGTAATGACGACACTTGCGACACTATCGAAGTGAGTAATTTTGAGGTGTAACAGGATCACATCCTTGGAAAGCGTCGGATGTTCCAACATATTTCTCCCTTACAACCATGAGTACATATCTCTTATTAGAGTTTACAAGTCTCTTCATTTGTCCTGCACTAACAAGTGTCATGTTTACCCTCATGTTGTGAGCTTTAACAATATATTCCACTCCCCCCTTAGTAAGGTGGTATTTGTTCTCATGACAAAATAAGACTGCTTTTCTATCATAAAGATAAGAAATCCCCAACACTATGCCACATATGTCAAGTGATACAACATCCAAATCCATTTTATCAATCAACTTTGAAGCAATAGAAAATCTAACCCTACATTGCTTGGTGACATTAAGTTTTGCTTTATCACATACCCAATCAAGAGGATAAGGCTTTGGATGTGGTTTCGTTTCAAGACCCATCTTTTTGACAAATGCTTTAGATATCAAGTTTACTTGGGAGCCCAGATCAAATAATGTATCTATCTTAGTGTGTTTAGATACAACTCTTATATGAAATAATTCATTCCTCTTTCGTTCACCATCATGAGATTCATTATTGGAATTTGAACTAGAATGAAGGGAATCTTTACCTTGTACTCCAACCGCTGTGATCTTTTCTTCGTCTCCTGAATCGGAACCAAGATCTTGTTGCACTGTAGAAACTGTCTCTGTCTTCCCCTTTCCACCGAACTCTTTCAGTCTCTTCTCTAGATGTAGTTTCCAACAATGTTCATCATCCTGACCACTTTTCTTGCAATGAGTGAAAGATGGGTTTCCTTCTTCTCTCTTTACAGTGGCAGTCTTCTTGTCCTTCCTTTTAAACTTCTTAAAAAACTTATGTGGGAGATTGGAAGGTTTCTTTGTGGGATCTTCTTGAACATGCTTTCCCCTGTTCTCAAGGTGAGTGGCTTGCACACAAACTTCATCAATACTGGTGGGGTTAAACAATAGAAAAGTATGACGAATATAACTGTGAAGTGCGCCAATATACTTCATTAAAGTTTCGTAAGAATCCAAAGGAATGTTTAATGCAAGAGATTTCTTCCTAAATTCTTCCGTGAAACTTTGTATAGTTTGACCTTCACTTTGTCTTAAAGTTTTCCATTCCATCATTTCTTTATGTAAATAACCCAATGGATACAATTTCTTCCTTTTCCCTGATTTAAATTCCGACCATGAGGAAAGAAGATTACCACACTTACTTATGTCCCGAAGTTTTCTCTCCCACCATACGAGAGCGGTGCCTTCCAACCGAAGAGAAGCCAACTGCACTTTAACTTCCTCTTCATCAATATGTTGAACACCACAATATACTTCAACATGTTGGATACAATTATCTAGCTTTTCAGGATTAGCATCTCCATTAAACACAGGTCAAGAAAATTTTACATCAAGCTTTAATAATGGTTTCTTAAAATAATATTTATGGATAGAATGATGAGAATGATGAGAATTCTCAGAGGAAGAAGATCTAGAACTTGATGGTGAAGATGGAGGCTCTGGAGGGTCTCCTCCAACCCCTTGATTTACTGAATCATTATCATCAGCTTGTGCTTCCTTTTTCTTCCCTTTCTTCTTCATCCTCTTCTTGTAGTCTCCATACATTCACTCGACCATTTCTGACATGCGATAAAAGACCATATGGAAGTTTTTCTCTTGTATATCACGCTTGTCCTCTTCTGCCATTTTCTTCCTTCGGTATGCACGACCAAATTCAGGATTGAAAGTCTTAAGAGTTCCTTCACCCTGCTTATGGTTGGCCCTAGTAATCATTCACACTCAAAAATTCAAGTCAAAGATGACTACTCTGATACAACCATGATCCAGGATCTTTTCATCGAAGTGACTTATAAAGAATTGTATTAAATGAGCATAAATTAAAATGCACCATTAAAGAAGAAAAATCTCAATAATGAAGAGACATAAGCATCATATCTGAAAAAAAAAAATTGATAATGGAGTTCATCCCTGGTGGATTACGTCTCTTGGTCCTGATCTCAAATGGGTAGGAATTTTTATTAACTCAACAAAAGAATTTGGAAAAATACATAAGTATACATCATTCTGGAATTAAGTTGCAGAAGCTTTTCTCAGATAAAAAAAAAACAACACCATTGAATTCATGGCATCAAATTACCTGAAAATGTCTGTCTCCATGCCTCAATCTGACTCTGACACTCCCAGGCCCTTGAGAAATCTTGTCTCGATTTCTGTGCTTGCTCCCTACATTCAATTCTCTATACTGCGTCTCGGTTTTCGTACTCGACCATACTGTCGTGCGCCCCCCTCTCCATATGTGGGCAGACTCAGTTTATAAAACAAAAGTGGGGTGGACTACACAATGTAGTCTGTCATCCCAATAGTGGCAAATTCTATAGTTAAGGTGTTTGTATAGGGGGAGGTCCCGGGGTCGAGCCCACGGGCCTTCCCTTTTGGGTTATAGTTATAATGTATACATATATGTGGAATGGAACTTCAACAACTTTGGAGTGTGGTTTATATTTGTCAGAATGTACGTTTTAGCCTCCATATCTGGAGAGGATCCGCCATATTTGGCGGGCCCACCTTTTTTTTATTTTTGAAATTTGGTTTTCGGGCCCTCATTGGGCATTTTCCCACTGCCACATGGTAGCCCATGACTGGGCCGCATGGAAACCAACCATTGATCCATGCCAACCACTTGCCAGGTCATTTGCCACATCAACTGCTACATCATCCTGCCACATCACCGTATGGTCTGCCACCTGGCTGTACAGACTACCACATGGTGCTTTTTCATTGGTCCACAGATTAACCCGAAAATGCCCAAAACGAGTGACACGTGGCAGCCTCTAGTGCTTCCATGTCACTATGCTAATGTAAGAATGACATGTGTCACCTTCTGTGTGTGCCACATACACTATACAGATGCTGACATCATTCATACTGATGCTGATATCAATAGTACGGATGCTGACTCATCCCCTTCTCATTGGGATAGGTTGACCAAAACTTTGACCGGAAATATCTTTCGATCCGTAACTCCATTTTAAGAGCCATTTACATCGTTGGAAATCTTGCAACACACTCTTCACTATGATGCCAATTTCACTGAGTTTTGAGGAATTTTAATTTTTTCCCATTCTCTGTCTGCTGAGGCCATTTTGAGATTCCTGAGTTGCTTCTACGAATTATGAGTTGTCCTTAGTCTTCTCTCGATCCTTTTTGGATCAACATTGATTACAAAGCATTAAAAAAAATCACAGTAAGGAACTGGTACCCAATTCCCCGAATTGATGACTTTCTTGACTAACTCAAGGGGGAAAAGTTCTTCAACAAGATTGACCTAAAGTCTGGCTACCACCAGGTTCCCATTGAACCAACTGATGTATGGAAGACAAATTTCAAATCTAAATAATGTCTCTTCGAATGGCTGGTCATTCCCTTTGTCTTAACAAATGCACCATCAACTTTCATGAGATTGATGGATGATGTATTGAGACCCTTCACCAACTCTTTTGTGGTGTTATATCTGGATGACATCCTCATATTCAATAGAACTTGGGAGGAGCACATGCAACATATTCAACAGGTTTTGGGCACTCCACGACAACACAAGCTATATGCCAACTTGGAAAAATGCTCCTTTGGCATGAACAAGGTCCAATACTTGGGCTACATTGTTGATGAGGATGGGGTACATGTGGATCCAACTAAGATCCATGTCATTCGTGATTGGCCAACCTCGACCACACTAACCGAGCTCTAGAGCTTCTTGGTACTTGCCAACTTCTACCAAAGGTTCGTTTTGGGATTCTTCCATATTGCATGGGCCCTCAACCAAGTAACCAAGGGCGGTGGCAATGGAAATTTTGCATGGGGGCAAGCACAACAAAAAACATTTGATGATATGAAGCATCGCTTGTTCTCAACTCCAATACTCTCATTACCTGATCTGCAACAACCGTATGAGATTGAGACCAATGCCTCCAACTATGCTGTAGGCATAGTTCTCACTCATCACAGTCATCCAGTAGCATACCATAGTGAGACACTCTCAGATACTGTCCGGAAATACCCCACCTATGAAAAATAAATGAATTCCATTGTGAAATCCTTCCGTCAATGGAAAAATTACATTATGGGAAATGAGACAATCATCCACACTGATCACAAGCCTCTGTAGTTCATGCAGACATAGGGGAAGTTGTAGAACAATCGCCATCAAAAGTGGTTGACATACCTACAAAAGTTGCATCTCAACATCAAGTATAAAACAAGGAGCAAAAATCGTGTTGGTGACTGCCTCATTCGCCCTATGGTTGCTTCTCTCACCACAATGCTCCATTCCTGTGGGTATGAGGCATATGGGTGGCCCCAACTTTATCAGCATGGCCCTGACTTTTCCACCACATATCATCTCTTGGGTACATGAGCGAATGCCACCGATTTTCACATCCAGGATGGACTATTATTCCATCTGGGCCACCTCTGTGTTCCCACAAGTGAGCGTGCAAAGATGATTTAGGAGGCTCACTATAGTAGGATGGAAAGACTTTTTGGCATTGAGAAAACTGTGGTTTTTCTAAAGAAACATTTTTATTGGCCAAAACTTCAACAAGACGCCAACAAGTATATCAGATATTGCACTGCTTGTGTCATTGCCAAGCCAACCATCAAGAAGCAAGGATTATACACCCCTCTTCCTACTCCCGAGAGGCCTTGGGAATCCATCTCGATGGATTACATGTCTAGCCTTGTGTCCACCAAGCATGACAATGATTGTGCATTTGTGGTGGTTGATCGATTTTTGAAGATGGCCATTATCATAGCCTGCAAGAAGAGCATCACAACGACAGATACTGCCAAGCTCTTTTTCAAACGGGTGTGGCTCCATTTTGGGATACCAAAGACCATCACCTCATATCGGGACATCAGGTTCCTCAACACATTTTGGTCGAGTCTCTGGTTACTGTTGGACACCAAGCTCACTAAATCCACTGCTTTCCACCCCCAAACCGATGGACATATAGAGGTCGTCAATTGGACGATTGTGTACATCTTGCGCATGTACAATTCTAAGCATCCACATACATGGGATGAGAGTCTTCCCTATGTTCAACACAACTACAACATGGCTCTCCATAGATCCATCGACCATAGCCCATTTTAGGTGGGGATGAGATTCCAACCATTGGGTCCCATTGATGTTGCACTGCCTCTTGCAACCACATAGGAAGAATCTTCCCATGTTCAATCTAAGGCCGATAAAGCCACCAGATTCATTGAGCGGATTCAACACATCCACCAATAGGTCCATGAGATTTTGCATAAATCCAATGCTAAGTACAAGCAACACCATGGTCAACATCGGGTACCACACTAGTTTTAGGTGGGAGACAAGGTCTAGTTACATTTGTAGAAAGAGCGCCTTAATAGGGCCCCATTGGAGGCTACACCCACTTCACTATGGTACTTACACTATCACCAAAGTTGTGGGTAGCAATGATTTTTATCTCAACACTCCACCCTTCCTTGGCTTGCACCCAATGTTCAATGTGGACCTCCTTCAACCATATTTTCCACCATTATTGGACACCTCAGAGATCGCAGAGCAGTTGACACCAACATAGCTCAACCTTGACTACATGGAACAAGCATCCACTGATCAGATAGTGGACACACAAGTCAAGGGCACTCACCAACAAAGGATCCAACTTTATTGGGTTGTTAAGGTAGGGAAACTCCTATACCAAGGCAAGTGGTTCACCCAGGGCCAAATTCAACAAAATTTTCCTCACTTGATGGGGGAAATCAACACAATAGAGACCATTGCTTCCTAAGGGGGAAGGACTAATCCATGTGGATATTAGTGGCCACCCACATATTCCAACTGGCTCCTCTTGAAAGTTTTTAGTTCAACATGTTATTATGTACTTTTTTGTAATTGTGGATTCTACACTTCTAGGGTTGTCTGAAGTCCTACACAGCTTCTAGGTGGAGATTGGTGGCCGACCACCTAATCCAACTAGATTATTTTGGAAGTTTTCATGTTAGTACATCTTTCTGTACTTCTAGGGTCATTTTGGGGCCCTAAATAGTGTTTGTTTTGCTTGCCACAGTCAAACTGTAGACGAAGTGAAAGTTTGATAACATAATGTGTAGTTCTTGAAAATACCTTTCCAACGGGCTATCATGTGCCTAAACTAAGGTCGTATGAAAAAGTTACGACCCTGGGAAGTTGAGGTACCAACTTACCCATCAAGGCCTACATAAATTTTGGCGTTTAATCTCCTAGGGTTAGGTTTTTGGATGTTTAGGGTTTTTGCATTCATGAGTAATGTTAAAAAGGCCCGTGGAGCCTCATTGTAATAATTCTACTCAGACAGATGCACGTAGAAACCGCATCTCTTCTCAGAGATAGTTACCACCATTCGAGCAAGTTGTTTCAGTTCTGCAGTTTTAAAGTTTCAGCCTATAATATTTATTATATAGAAGTTATTGTTCACTGGATATTTGTTGTTGTTCTCCATATCTCTGTGTTATGGTATTCAATCTGTTATTCATTTCGTTCTATTCATAAATACAGATCACTAAAGGAAAGAAATAATGGATTGGAGCTTCTACAGGAATATATTGAAGAACCAACAATCATGCTAGAAGACTTATCTAACATCTAGGTCAGTTTGTTAAAAAAATATTATGGAGAAATAGCATGGCTTTTCTCTAGAGTAGATGGTAAAAATCTATGGAAACCATTCCCCGACTGGCTTTGTATATCTTGCATTTTACGGTTCATGAAAAATCAATTTTTGACTGGGCAAATATTATTTCTAGAGAAATATATTTTCATTTATCAAATTTCAAGAAGAACAAGGAATTTTACATGTCTTCACACCTAATCTTCACCATCACTTATTGTCGTGTTTTCAAGGGTTTGAATTTGGGAAAACAAGTTAATTGTAAAATTGACCTCGTGCAGATGTGGTACCTAGCCTTATGGAAATAGAAGGCTACATATCATTTCTATGAAGTTCATAATGCATTTGTTTCTTCCTTTAAAAACCTTATCTTTGGGCTGAAAACATCGATACTATCTTTAGAAGCAAGGATTTTCCTGAATAAGAAAGGAAGAATTGAAGTCATGGAGCACTAAAGTGTTATCATAATTTATTTTTCTCGAGAAAAACCTTTGTACCTCCCGTATTATGTGTCAAACATGATATTTTTTGTTGGGGTATGTAAACAATATAGATTTTGGGTTCATTTCTTTCATGAAAAAATGAAAAAAATTAATTCATTCCTTTTCTTTGGAGAATTGGGGAAATTTTGTTGAGAAATACTTCAAATATTGATGAATTTTCAGTGCAATTTGGAAAGTATAACTTAAATTTAGTAGATGAAATCAAAGGGTTCGACCCTAAACACTTGTTTATTGATCACATGACATCTATCAACTTTAGTGCTTCACTTTTTGATTCATATCTATTGGAAGAAGAAGAATGCGACAACCATGACCCTCAAGCAATGTTCGTCGAAAAGAAACAAGAGGACATTGAGACTGTTATAAGAATTATTGACCAACATAGACAAAGAGGAAGAGTTGTTAATGAAAGGAGCGCTCGTTCTCCTAATGTATCTCAAAAAAAGAAGCCAACCAAAACCAAATTCCGAGTCAGTAGCACAGGAACAAAAGAAGCCTTCAATGGAAAATCTTGATGATGGAGGTGACCATAACCCTCCCAAGGGAAGTCTTGAAAAACCCCATAAGCTTCCAATAACCAATAAAAGAAAAAGAAAGATAAATCTGGAAGGAAAAAATGAGGTTGAACCTAAATATGAAATTGCTCTTGAAGACATGGACCTAGATGCAAATATTGAGGACATAGAATTCCCTGACAAAGAACAAAGAGAGAAAGAAAGAAAACAAGTTACAATAGAATTGGAAACACAGAAACCAATTTTCTTTGAATAAGAGTCCTTGACTTTCCATAGTGCTCTGTTCGACAAGAGTACAAAGAAATTGGTCCTTGAAAATTTTCATTAAAAAAACAAAAACGTTCAAGGAAAATCTAGTTCAAAATTTGATCTCAATGGGGTCCCACCTTCTACAATTGTATAGATCCACGGAGTTACCAGGAAAACCCTCAAAGTGTCTATTGATGAAATGGAGAACGAGAATGCAACCTTCAAAGATAGAATTACATAACTAGAGAGTGCTCTTATGCGTCCACCCATATTTTCTAGCCCAATTGCTACAATGCATCCCTGGAAGAGATTTGAAGGGACACCATAATCTAGTTCAAGATTGAGAGGGACATCAAGCTTACTTGGCATAGTCAGAAGACATGTGGGAGAAAATATTAAGAAGATAATGTCTCTAGTCCTCGATAATTGGGAACTGGTGAATAATTTCATTTCTTTAGGATCAAGGGGATGAACCTGAGATAATATCTACATGTCGACCTAAAAAATAATGAGGAATTTTATAAAGGAGTTGTTACCACTTTTGTTATGAAAGATTCAAATATGAGTGAGTTAAAAAGAAAAGAAGAAGACTAACCCTCCCTAGTCTGTATTAAACAACTAAATGCATGTTGGATTAAAAGAATTAAATGTTTAAAAGAAATATTGATCGATCTTGACACTTTAAGTGTCAAAAAGGGAGAATCATATACAAAATTATTTGAGTTGGATATAGATGGAACAACCAAAGAATTTGATGACCAAAAGATAATTTTAAATTCTATATTTATGACTAAGGAGCAATTTTCTAAAGAAATTAGAATCACTGAAATCTGCATCGGTCAAGAGATTCAACAGTTTTTTCATAGTATTTAGAGTTTGAAGTAGAAAGCTGGTTAGTCAATTATGTAAACATGAATGAAGATATAGAAGATACATTACCTCAAATTTTGATTGACTATTGAGAGATAAAGGATTCATTATTTGACACAAGAGTAAAGAAAGAGGTAACTGTTGCACCAATGAGGGATTATACTAAAAATTGTTTAAAGAAATATTTGATCAAAATAAAAATAATAGATCAAGAAATGACAGTTATGAATGATCAAAGAATCCCAACAAAGGAGAATACAAAAGGCACCTCGTCAAGTAGATAAACGAGAGTGAAATCCATCACAATGAGTGTTACACATTTTTTCGTCACAATTATGACCATTTATGATGTGCACCTACCCTTTTTCATTCGAAGGATTATTGTTTTATGCCTCAATCCCTGAAGAATATGGAAGAAAAACCTTTCTTAGAGAGATGAAACAATGGGAATTTCCTTTAAAAACCCTAATTTATGAAAGTGTCACATGTTGCACCACTGTAGTATGTGACATCCTTAAAGTGTCGCATGTTGCACCACTGTAGTATGTGACACCCTTAAAGTGTCACATGTTGCACTGCATTATCCTACGAAAGTGTCTCATGTTGCTGGTTCATATTGTGCGAGACTATTTGTACGAAGGAAAAAAAAAGAAATTCGAAAAGTTTCTAGAATAGAAGCTTCGAGGATGAGGTGTCCTTCGATAAGTTTGGATCTCACCCATATTCTTGATTTGTTGAGATCCTAACCTCTCATCCTAAACTTCTCATCCCTTCCTTTTCAAATCTATAAAAGGAAGCATCTGTCATGAATAAAGCTAATCAATCAATCATGAATAGTGGTCAATCATGGCTTTAGCTTCTACTTTGTTAAGGTGACTTTTGATCTGGATGGGCTGATATCAAACCTATGGTGTCAGAAATCATAGAAGAAAAGGGTGTGTGTTGGATCAAGGAATCATTGGGAGGGACTTCACAACATCATGTCTCTGGTTGTAATCTCTTCCATTATTATTAATACATCAATATATGTTCTTTCCCACAAATGCTATCCATTTTAGGTAATATTTGTTGCATTTCTCCTTGATCATTTGCATAGGTTTTATCAAATTATACTTTTGTTGCTTTCGATCTTGTTGGCCTGTGTTTTCTTATAGGTTATCTCCCATAAGTCTTAAGATAAAGTTGAAAATTACAACTAGCGATGACAACCGTCGATTAAAAGGTGCGAGCTCTTGCTAGCTAGTATTTTTTATTTCATAAACCTAGGGAAAGTTATATGTTCTTTCATGAATTGTTCTAGTCTTGGTTTTTGAGTCTAGGGATATTGGTTTGTGTTCGCATAAATCAGTTTTTCCAACAACAAATTGGTGACTCCACTAGGGAACAATCTTCCAGATTTATTCTCCTAATTTTGCGTTGTCCTTTACCTTGTTTTTGCTTGATTTAAACCTCCTAAGTCACTAGGTGATCCAACTTGACTCTTAGACCTGGAACCTACTGTGATTTTTGGAAAAACTCTTTGTTTTTTCATTTTTTTGTGCTTGTGTCACACTTTCCTTTGAGAGACAATGCGACATAGTCGCACTATGCTGGTCTATATCCCGTGACACTGGCTATTGTCGCATTGTTCTACGTTACAGACCACAAAAATCCTGTAGAAAGAAATTTTCTTGTTTCTCTCTCTTATGATCTTAGTTTTGTTTCTTTGGTTCGCTTATTCGGTCTTGATATTAATCCTTGCAGCCTGAAGTTTGCCTTTTGGCCATTTTTTCAATTTTTTGCAATTTCTATAAAAAATTTCATGATTTCTTGCTTTGTTTTTAGAATTTTTTCTTGCTTCAAAAAGGGTTATAATCTCTTAGCTCTGTCTTTAAGTGTCATTCATTCTAGCTCTTAATTTCGTTTCTCAAAGAATTTTTTATTTTGAATTATTTAGTGAAAGATAACTTCTTCCTTTTATTGAATAATTCGTTTTAAAATACATTGCTTGGATTTCTTTTGCTTTTAAAGAGACTTGTTGCTATATTGATGTATTTAGCTCTATCTTTGAAATCAAAAGTTTCAATTCTTGCATTGCTTTAGTTGGTGGGAATTTTTAGTTTCTTTGGGAAGAAACATTTTGAGTAGTTGTTTTCCTTGTGAGTAAACAACAACCATAAAATCAACGTGCTAATTAAAATATTTTAGAAATTTTTATTTTTCATTGGTAGTAAACCTACATTAGATTAGTTGTAGGGATTGGAATATGATCAGGGGATCAAATTTTGCTCAAAAATTCAAAGTGATCGGAATCGCTTCAAATCGAACGAGAGCGTAGGCCTCGTCGTTGCGAACCCAACGCAACTCGTTTGGGTTCAAATGAATGTCGGGAGCGAGAGATATCATGTTCTATTCAAATTTACAAACAGGCAAAAAAAAGGGTTGCTGACTGTACAGTCCGTACAGTCCGTATGGATGCTGACGTGGCAGGCCATATGACACGTGGAAAGCTTTATGACACGTGGCATACAGACATTCGGACACTTGGCAGGTGAATTAGCATGTTTGGCAACGAACGGAACGACGACACGTGGCCCAGTTAATGGCCGCCACGTGTCATCCATGATTTGGTTTAAAACTTATGTCGTTGGCCGGAGTCGACCTCGCGACCTATGAGCAGGGGAAAAGACTTGGCAAAGAGCCACCAACCGGTGTGCCACCATTTTTTACTTATTATAGATATGGCAAGGAATGTATATAAGTTTGAATATGCGGGTGGTTTGGGCCACGACCGGGCCGGGGCTTGGCCCCAGCCCTTGGTCGCGCGTTATATAACATATAACCAACAACTATATTGTATGGTCGTGCGTGCAAGGTTAATGTTTGTTCCAACGGTTATTTCAATGACCTGCCATTTGGCCTTTGACCATTGGCTTATGTAACAGGAGCCCATGTTTATGCTAGCGCGTGGTCGCATGGGTCATATGACCTAGCCCTTGACGCTTAGGGGCTAGGTGGGCTCGTAACTGTCCTACAGTTTGCAGGGTTCACACAGTTGCATCTGGTGCTAGGTTTTTACGCTTAAATATGCATGTGGGCTAGGTTGAGCCATGGAGAGGTGCGTTTTGTAGATGCAGAGACAACAAGCTTGAAGGGGGGACTTCTAGGAAGCTTATCTTCTTCAATTTTTGGCCAAACGAGGTGCCGAAAAAGCCCAACTAGGGGTTTTTGGATGTTCTGAAGCCATTGGAGCAGTCTCTTTGGAATTTTGAGCATTGTAAAACACATTTTTGAGCACTTTGATAAAATAATACAAATGATCCATTGGAAGCTGGACCAGGAGATGTAGCCCAAGAGAGGGGTGAACTCCTTTATCATTTGTTGTGCTATGTGTTTTCTGTTCATTGATTATGCTGCTGTTTATATGCATCTTGAATGAGTAAATCATATTAAAAGTTGTGTTGAAAAGATGATCCATTTGCATTTTTAACACATAAAATTTTACTTGCAAATAATTTCAAGAATACAAGTCTTCTTCATTTTTAGATCAAGTTGGTATCAGAGCATAGGTTTTTGAAGACTTGATTATTTGCAAGTGTTTTGT
>ML811170.1:2761-30217 GCA_009831015.1 Picea engelmannii | reverse complement strand
CCAATATTGGAGGAAGTTTATTGCTAACTTTTCTTCCATTGCAGCTCCATTACATGCAGTGACAAGTGTCAAGCAAGTTTTTCAATGGGGAGGCAAGCAACATAAGGATTTTGATACTTTGAAAGAGAAGATCAGTTCAGTGCCAATTCTTGCACTTCCAAATTTAAGGCAACCTTTTGAAATCCAAACAGATGCAAGCAATTATGCAATGGGAGCAGTTTTGCTATAGCATGGTAAGCCCATTTGTTTTCATTCTAAAACTTTTAATGGTGCTGTGATTAACTATCCTACTTATGATAAGGAATTGTATGCATTGGTACAAAGTGTGAAAAAATGGAAACATTATTTGTTGGGGAAAGAAACCATTGTTCACACCGATCATCAACCACTGCAATACTTACAATCACAAACAAAGCTACATCAAGCTAGGCACTTCAGATGGATGGGTTTTCTTCAACAGTTCCACTTGGTTATTAGGTATAAGAAGGGAATTTATAACAAAGTGACTAATATGCTTTCAAGGCATATTATTAGTGCTTCAATTATTCTTAAGCATAGTCCTATCATGCATGAAAGTTATGTTGAGAAATATGCTTTGGATACCGATTTCAAAGAAGTATATGAAACTTTGTGTCATTCTAACCATGTTGAAGAATTGGATTACCATGTTCATGATAATCTTTTGTATCATCTTGGCAAGTTATGTATTCCACAGGGGGAAATAATCAACATTATAAGAGAAGCCCATTCTTCTCTTATTGCTGGTCAATTTGGTGTAGGCAAGACAGTGGCTAATTTGCAAAGATACTGCTACTGGCCTAAAATGAATGAAAGTGTTTCAAGATATGTTCGAGGATGTTCGTTATGTTCCATAAGTAAACCTATCAATCGAAAGTTGGGTTTGTATACTCCACTTCCGGTTCCTTCTCAACCTTGGGAAAGTATTTCCATGGATTTTGTAGGAGGTTTACCTATGTCTAGATGAAATCATGATTATCTTTATGTTGTGGTTGATCGATTTAGCAAAATGTGTATTTTGATGCCTTGTATGAAGCAGGTTACAGATGAACAAACAACACAAATGTTCTTTCAAAATGTTTGGGTGCATTTTGGATTGCCTAAATCCATTATTTCTGATCGGGATTCTCGATTTGTTGGAAGTTTTTGGTCAAGTTTATGGGCACTCATGGACACCAAACTGAAGAAGAGCACAACTTTTCATCTGCAAATAGATGGTCAGACAGAAGTGGTAAATCGAACAGTGGTGCATCTTCTTCGTGCTTACTGCAGCAAGCATCCTAAACTTTGGGATGAGCATTTACACTATGTTAGCGATTATTTTGTCTTAGGCACAAAAGCACCCAAGTCTGCAGAATGACCGGGAAACACCCGAGTGCAGTAGCGGAAGGACCAACTTTCCGGTTACGAGTCAAGTGAGCAGGCAAGGTTTTGATGTCTATAGCCGATATCCGTCCACAAAGCGGATCAACGGTCATCGTGATCTCGGGGTTACCAAGTTACCTGACATATAGCACCAAAGAAAGCCCTTATATTTCAAAGATGAATCTGGGTCGTCCGATCCAGTGACGCGTGGCGCAGGATCCAGTCACACCGGCATATCGACATTCGGGGGTTCAAGGGGGTAAAATTTCCCATCTCTTCACATTTCGAAACCCCGAACCCCGAAATGCCGATAGCGCCCGGGACCGGGCCCGTGGTTTTGGCATCTGGTCATAAAGGAACAGGTCTGGAGGAGGGGCGCTTATGTTTATGGAAAAGTCTCAGCCATTCATCCTAAGGATGTGTGTCGCAAGATCCAGCCGCGTCGGTGTTTCGGCGATTGGGAGTTCATGGGGTGAGAGTTTCATGTTGTTCAATATCGCGAAACCCAAAACCCCGACAACGCCGAAAGCATAGAAGCTGGGGCCCACGGTCTCATGAAGCGTTTTCCACCGTCCATCCAGAGAGAACGCCTGGCAGCAAATAGATCCCTCTCGGTGTTTTTCCCGTTGCGACTCCAAGGTGCAAAAAGCAACTCCGTTATGTCCCGACGCACGAGACGCCGGGAGAGTCCCAGGCCCGGGCCCACGGTATAACTGGGAGAGTTAAGAGCCGTCAGATCTAGAAGGAAACGTGGTGATAGATTGAGCCATCTCGGAATATCGCTCATCGCAATTTCAATCAACAAAGGTTAGCCCTTTCATATTCGCGAACGCCGAAAGCATATGGTCACGACCCATGGTCACTTGAGTAGAGGAAGGAGCTGCATAAAGAAGGCCTAAGGCACCGAGTTCAGTTACAGAGGGGATCATCACGATCTCCAGGTGCCATCGGACCCGATCTTAATAGCTATTTCTAGTTTTAAAGTTAATGAAGGCAAGAGCGGGCGGTTGAAACCTCCTTTCGTTCATTAAATGAGGGGAATGAAGGGTCTGGTGAGCCGCCTGCTCGTAGAGGTCCTGTGTATCAATTCTCTCAATGAATCCATGTTGGAGTCCTCAACTCGACAGAGAAGTCTACACACGCCATCCGAGCACTTAATGGCCCAGCTACCCTCCTTACAGGGGCCATGCATAGTAAAGGTGGCGCTTAAAGAAAGAGATTGGTACAAGTTTGACTGAGGGTACACCAAGCTTTGAATGACTCAACATGCCTCTGTGGGGTGAAGTTTCCTGGGTATATAGACTCATTTTTTGTATTTTGAAAGCATCGATGGTAGAGCAAAGTTCCCGACTGTAAAGTTTTAAAAACCACTCTAGTTTCCTGGTTGTGCATCTGTATCTGAGATTTCTTGTTTTATGACAAATAGTTTCCTTACTCCGTCTATGTTTTCGTCTCATACCAGAGAGTTCATGATCGAATGATTCACATGAATTGTTACAATTATGTTATGATAAAGGATTTGTCGTTGCATTATTGTATTCCCTGGTCTTCTGTGTTTGAATATAAGAGGATCTTGTGTTTGGACGCTTTCTTCTCTAGTCTGTTAGGAATTTGATGTTTATGATAGACCCTCACACTCTTCTCATACGAGTCTTCCCCCGGCTCACCCTTATTACAACTCACTGTTTGAAGTTTATCTAAGACCTCACTCGCTCATGCATGCCTGGCCTAGTTTCAGAGTTGAGACGACATTGTTCTGAGTTTACCTCCATCTGATCATCCTTTATAAACAAATCATGACATTAAAATGATGGGTGTCGAGCTCTTCTCCTACAAGCAATCCAGGAGTGACTTCCGATGCTAACATTTTTGGTGCCATTGCCAGGGACGAAGTTGAATATTTTCCCCGGGATGGAACGAAAACGATTAGCTGATTCTGAAGGTGCATCAGATATTGGGATTATCAAGATTGCTATTGCGCACCTGGCGACTCCATTGTGACGACTTCGTTGGGGAGATCCTGCTCAATTAATTGTGGCTTTAAGAGGTAGGCATACATGGTCTCATCCACATTTGCCTCCAGCTATGCCTGAATCTGATCTAGAAGCAGTGCTCAGAAAGGGAAAGGCCTCTGAAGGAGAAGCATCCACCACTGAACCAGGTAATCCACTATATCCTCCTGTGGGAACTCCTTTTTCCCCTCCTCAGTCTCTTGACAGACCTGTTTCTGAGGTTTCTCATTTCCTAAATTTTGGGAGTGTTCCTGTTGAGTTTTCCTCTCTTGGTATGGGACTGGAGGGACAAGACCTTGTCACTCCCCTCTCCCCTGAAACCGTGCCTTGGCGCAGACTCGGAACCACAAAATATTTCCCCACCCCTATCTTTACCACTCTTGCACAAAGAAAAACACCTACTGACTTAAGCTCATTAGCCTTCTCCTTAAATCCCCTCTTGTTTCCCACTCCACTTCGGGACTCACCCCTAGTGACCCCTTCGCGAACTCCTTCTCCTCCCAGCTCTGCTCCACCTAATATTCCTATGGCTAGTGCTAATCCCCCCCTAAATAGAATGGATGCCATATTCACTGCCAGATATGCCCCCTTAGTCCTACCCCATCCTATGAATCCTCTCCATGCTGGAGATTACTTGAAATACATGCCCAAGTTCACTGGGGAAGGAGACATAACTGCCGAGGAGCACCTGGCTACTTTCTACAGTTATGCAGATAACCTCAATATTGAAAACGAAGATGTATGGATGAGAGTCTTCGTCCAGAGCCTGGATGGTGAGGTGAGGAAGTGGTTTAGAGGATTGGCTCCAGGGTCTATTGTTGGGATTGAAGCTCTAGATAGTGCTTTCCTGAGGCAGTGGGGAGATAGGAAGGATTTCAAGTAATACATGACATAATTCAGGTCTCTGAAGAAAATGGAAGGAGAATCTGTCTCTGACTTCTCCAAAAGATTTAATAAGATGTACAACAAAATCCCTGCTGAGATAAAGCCTTCAGAAGCCTCAGCTAAGATTTCGTATGCTAGCGTGTTTGGCCCCGACTTCTGCCTTTTATTGAGAGAAAGAAGAGCCACCACCTTAGCTCAAATGCAAGATGCATCCATAGAGGTAGAATCTAATGTATTAGCAGCTGACAGACTGAGGAACAAGGCCGACGTAGACAGGAGAAAAGGAAGGTCGGAAGCGTCAACTTCTAGATCATTGGTGCCTCACCCTCAAGTGGATGAACTGACCAAGATGGTGAAGTATCTGTCTGCAGAGATGGAGAGAATGAGGGTGGAAGGGAGGAAAGCATATAAAGGCCCTCAGAGCGCCAAAAATAAAGGAGGTTTCAGGAGGCCAAACAATTTTACTCTCACGAATGTACAAAGAGAGTAGGGAAGAGACAGAGAAGACCAGAAAATTCAGGCCCTTTTTCAAAACAATTTTGTGGCTGAGGGGGAAGGAGGGGAAATAGACGAGCTTGATCCTGAAATCCATTGCTTCGGAGACACTCCCCCTTTCCCTCATCTCACTCAATCAGCCTACGAGGAGTCTCTCATGGACAGTCAGCTAAATGAACTGAGCAAGGGAGACAAGGTTAGTGGCAACCCAGGCAGATATGATCTGAGGTCAAAGAAAAGGACTAAAGCACCTGATGCCCTTGAGCAGTCCACCAGGACCTAGAAACCTCCCGATGAAGCAGCAGACAGTCACCGAGGTAAGGAGAACCAACCTCTCTCTCCCATTATCCAGAGTCATGCTCTCGAAATAAGAGAAATCCCAAAGCTCTCATCTTCTTTTAATTTCGAGCATGAAATTCAAAAAATCAGAATCCCAGTGCCCCTGACAGAATTGATTAAACATGAAGGGTTCAAAAAACGCTTCTCTGACCTCTTACAGCCTGAGGTCTCAAGACCTCCCACAGACTCCATCAACTTGCAAGATGAAAAGCCTGCAGTTATCCTAGGTCCTATGGTAGAAGACAAGAATGACTCATCCCCTCCCTTCTACACTTCCTTGAACATACATGACAAGGTATTGCACAATTGCTTGATGGATTCAGGGGCTTCTCACAACCTCATGCCCAAAACTGTCATGGAAGAATTAGGACTAGAAGTCACCCGAGCCTATCATGACCTCTATTCCTTTGAATCCATAAAAGTTCAGTGTCTAGGAGTCATCAAAGACCTGGTCGTGACCTTGTTTCAACTGCCCATGAAAAGTGTGGTCATGGATATTGTAGTGGCCGATGTCCCCCCCAAGTTCGGTATGTTGTTATCAAGATCTTGGATAAAGAGACTAGGGGGAACCTTGCATATGGACCTCACATACGCTACTATCCCAGTGTTTGGAGGAGAGCATAGAAGGCTGTATAGAGAAGCCCAGCTGACATATATAATCAGTGATGAGGCCAACCCTACCAATCATCCCATCTTTGCCTTGGACACTGATTTAGGCTCCAGTTTACTACAGCTCACCCATACTCCCGAGCCTCTTCTCAAACTCAGAAAGCAACCCACTTATCCTTGTGAACTTCCTCCTTCCATCACCCTCGTTTGGAAAATGTTTTTTGATGGAGCCTATTCCAGGGAAGGCGCTGGTGCTGGGGTGTTTTTTGTGTCACCTACCCAGGAAGCCGTATCTCTGTCATACAAATTAGAATTTGAAACCACCAACAATGTGGCGGAGTATGAAGCCCTTGTTCTGGGTATGAGGGCTGCAAAGGAAATGGGAATTAAAGAGATAGCAATCTTTGGAGATGCTGATTTGATTATCCAACAGGTCAGAAATGCCTATCGTGCCAATAATCCCCAGCTCAGGAATTACAAAAATGAGGTATGGGACCTAGTTGATAATTTCTTCCTGGCTTTTAACATTTCTTTTGTTCCGAGGGAGAAAAATACTTCAGCCGATTCTTTGGTTGTCTTAGCTAGTTTTCTTGAATTTCCTCTGCCGCCTATGGTCAAATTCTATGTTGAAATAAAATATATACCCTCTGTACCAGACAATGTCAAGCACTGGAAGGTATTTGAAGATGATCTCGAAATCGAGAAATTTCTCCAATCCGTTGATGACTTTGCCGCGCTGCACATTGATGAGAATCTTGACATGGAAGGTGACCATCACCCTGGGGAGTTTTTAAATGAAATTGCTAACCACCAGATTATTCAACTACTGAGCAATTACATGTCAAATGGACTAGTCCCGTTAGAAAGATTGTTCGATGGGAATGATGTGGCATTAAAGGGTAGAGTTTCAGGTGATAATGCTGACATAGTTGAGTGCAACATTGGCACACCAGAGGAGCCTAAGTTTGTCAAGTTGTCAAGAAGTTTGAACAAGGAGCAGAGGGCTGAATATACTGAGTTGCTAAGAGAGTTTTCTGATGTGTTCGCTTGGACCTACGAAGACCTCAAGACGTATGACACATCGGTTATTGAGCACAAGATCCCACTGAAAGAAGAGGCTAAGCCATTCAAGCAAAAGCTGAGACAGATAAACCCCATGTTGCTACCTGTCATGGAGAAAGAAGTGAGGAAGCTGCTAGATGCCCAAAACATTGTCCCCTTGAGATATTCCGATTGGGTGGCTAATTTGGTCCCGGTAAGGAAGAAAAGTGGGGAAATCAGACTCTGTGTTGATTTCAGGAACCTGAACAGGATCTCAAGGAAAGATAATTATCCCCTGCCCAACATGGAACACATCTTTCAGAAGGTCACTGGCGCATCTAGAATATCCATGGTCGATGGTTTCTCTGGTTACAATTAGATATCAGTCATGCTTGAGGATAGAGAAAAAACGGCTTTCACCACTGCTTGGGGCACATTCATGTATACCAAAATTCCTTTCGGACTGATGAATGCAGGAGCAACATTTCAGCGGGCCATGGACATAGCCTTCATTGGGGAGAAAGACAAGTTTGTGGTGATCTATCTGGATGACATAACAATCTTCTCCAAGTCTGACAAAGAACACCGCTGCCACCTGAGAAAAGTTTTTTCGAAGTGTCGCAGGTTTGGCCTTTCCCTAAATCCCAAGAAATATTTGTTTGCAATGAATGAAGGGAAGCTGTTAGGCTATATAGTATCAGAAGAGGGAGTGAGAATTGATATTAATAGGGTAGAAGCAATTCAGACCCTATCACTTCCTAGATCTAAGAAGGAAGTTCAGGCCTTCCTGGGGAAGATAAATTTTCTGAGGAGGTTCGTCTCAAATTTTGCTGAATTGGTGAAACACATTACAACCATGCTCATGAAGGGAAATGAAGTGAAATGGACTGTTGAACCCAGGGAATCCTTTGTCCAAATAAAAAGGGCGTTAACTGAGGCACCTGTGCTAATCAGTCCTGATTATTCTAAAGATTTCCTGATTTTTTCTTTTGCTTCTTGTGATACAGTAGCAGCAGTCTTGTTACAGAAAAACGATCAAGGGCAAGAGCAGCCTATTGCCTTCTACAACAAGGCATTGAGAGATGCAGAACTCCGGTACGATATCATGGAGAAGCAGGCCTATGCCTTGGTGAAATCTCTCAAGGCTTTCAGAGTCTATGTCTTGCACTCAAGGATCACTGCATATGTTCCTTCGGCCTCTGTGAAGGACATTCTTATACAACTTGACATAGATGGAAGAAGAGGTAAATGGATCGCCAAAATCCTAGAGTTTGATCTGGTGATCAAGCCCACCAAGTTGATAAAAGGGCAGGGTTTGGCCAAGTTACTGGTTGAATCCAATTGCAAAGCTTTGGGGATTAACTTAATCCATGAGCAGGCTGAGTCATCCAACAAGAACTCTCAAGGTGCCCTGTCACTAACAACATGCCCCTGGTACAAGGATATCTTGTACTTTCTGCAATAATTAAGGCCTCCTGATGGAATGGAAAAAGGCAAGGCAAGAGCTCTGAAGCTCAAGGCGGTCAGGTATTGTCTCATTGAGCAAGTTTTGTACTGGAGAGATCCTTTGGGGATGCTGCTGAGATGTTTGAACCCACCAGAAGCCCAGAAAGTTATGTTTGATTTCCATGAAGGCATTTGTGGGGGGCATCATTTCTGGAAGATCACAACTCATAAGATCCTCAGGGCTAGATATTACTGGCCTACTCTATTTGCTGATGTTTGCAGAGGAATCAGAGCTTGCATCAAATGTCAAAATTTCTCAGGAAAGCAACAACTCAAACCGCTGCCATTGAAGCCTATAGTATCCTCAACACCTTTTCGGCAATGGGGGCTAGAATTCATTGGAGAAATTCATCCTCCCTCAAGCAGTCAACACAAATGGATCCTGACAGCAACAGATTATTTCACCAAGTGGGTAGAAGCTGTCCCAACCAGAAGTGCATCTCACAAAGTAATTATCAGTTTCCTGGAGGATATCATAGCCAGATTTGGCTGTCCCAGCAGGATCGTTGCCGATAATGCTGCTTCTTTCAAGTTTGAGCCTCTAATTAAATTCTGTGAGCAGTTCTAGATCTCACTAATTCATTCCACCCCCTAATATCCCCAGGGCAATGGTTTAGCAGAGTCTTCCAACAAAAACCTAATAAGGATAATCAAACAGCTATTGGAAGACAACAAAAGGGTCTGGGATTCAAAGTTGAAGTTTTCTCTGTGGGCTGATCGTGTGACAACGAAGAAATCTCTGGGCACTTCGCCTTTTCAGCTAGTCTACTGAGCAGAGGCGGTTTTTCCTACTCAGCTTGCCTTACCTGTGGTGAAATTCTTTCAAGACTATGAGGGAGAAGCAGATCACATGATCTGGAGGATTCATCAGATAGTAGAAGTGTAACAGACCAGAGAGAAGGTGAGGACTGAAGCTCATAATCACCAGGAAAAGATCAAGCAAGCTTTCGACAAGAAGGTTAGGAATAAAGAGTTCGAGATCGGGGACTTGGTACTCAAGTGGGACGCCCCCAGGCAGGATAAAGGCAAACACAACAAGTTTGACGCCCTCTGGATTGGCCCCTTCAAGATCTTTGATATTTTCTCCAACAACATGTATGAGTTGCAAGATCTGGAGGGTGAAGAGGTTTTCAGCAGCCCAGTGAATGGGCATTTTCTGAAGAAATGTTTTATTTGAGCCTCATACGACTCCCTTGTTTGTAAATATTGTCCTTTAAGTTTCTTGTTTATTTTTCATTTGCATGTTTTCGGCTTAATAAGTGGCTCCATATCCCAATAGCAAGGCACTGAAACTGTGGAAGGAGTTCTTAGAGCATCGCAGGGACGACTCTATCCCCCATGGAGCCTAATGTTAGCGATTATTTTTGTCTTAGGCACAAAAGCACCCAGGTCTGCAGAATGACTGGGAAACACCCGAGTGCAACAGCGGAAGGACCAACTTTCCGGTTACGAGTCAAGTGAGCGGGCAAGGTTTTGATGTCTATAGCCGAGATCCGTCCACGAAGCGGATCAACGGTCATTGGGATCTCAGGGTTACCAAGTTACCCGACATATAGCACCAAAGAAAGCCCTTATATTTCAAAGCTGAATCTGGGTCGTCTAATCCAGTGATGCGTGGCGCAGGATCCAGTCACACTGGCATATCGACATTCGGGGGTTCAAGGGGGTAAAATTTCCCATCTCTTCACCTTTCGAAACCCCGAACCTCGAAATGCCGATAACGCCCAGGACCGGGCCCGTGGTTTTGGCATCTGGTCGTAAAGGAACAGGTCTGGAGGAGGGGCGCTTATGTTTATGGAAAAGTCTCAGCCATTCATCCTAAGGACGTGTGTCGCAAGATCCGGCTGCATCGGCGTTTCGACGATCGGGAGTTCATGGGGTGAGAGTTTCGTGTTGTTCAATATCGCGAAACCCCGAACCCTGACAATGCCAAAAGCATAGAAGCTGGGGCCCACGGTCTCACAAAGCGGTTTCCACCATCCATCCAGAGAGAACACCTGGCAACAAATAGATCCCTCTCGGTGTTTTGCCCGTTGCGACTCCAAGGTGAAAAAAGAAACTCCGTTATGTCCTGATGCACGAGATGCCGGGAGAGTCCCGAGCCTGGGCCCATGGTATCGCCGGGAGAGTTAAGAGTCGTCAGATCTAGAAGGACGTGTGGTGATAGATTGAGCCATCTCGGCATATCGCTCATCGCGATTTCAATCAGCAAAGTTTAGCCCTTTCATATTCGCAAACGCCGAAAGCATATGGTCATGGCCCATGGTCACTTGAGTAGAGGAAGGAGCTGCATAAAGAAGGCCTAAGGCACCGAGTTCAGTTATAGAGGGGATCATCACGATCTCTAGGCACCATCGGACCCAATCTTAATAGCTGTTTCTAGTTTTAAAGTTAATGAAGGCAAGAGCGGGCGGTTGAAACCTCCTTTCGTTCATTAAATGAGGGGAATGGAGGGTCTGGCGAGCCGCCTGCTCACAGAGGTCCTGTGTATCGATTCTCTCAACGAAGCCATGCCGGAGTCCTCAACTCAACAGAGAAGTCTGCACACGCCATCCGATCACTTAATGGCTCAGCTACCCTCCTTACAGGGGCCATGCATAGTAAAGGTGGCGCTTAAAGAAAGAGATTGGTACGAGTTTGACTGAGGGGACACCAAGCTTTGAATGACTAAACACACCTCTGTGGGGTGAAGTTTCCTGGGTATATAGACTCAGTTTTTGTATTTTGAAAGCATCGATGGTAGAGCAAAGCTCCCGACTGTAAAGTTTTAACAACCACTCTAGTTTCCTGGTTGTGCATCTGTATCTGAGATTTCTTGTTTTATGACAAACAGTTTCCTTACTCCATCTATGTTTTCGTCTCATACCAGAGAGTTCATGATCTAATGATTCGCATGAATTGTTACAGTTATGTTATGATAAAGTATTTGTCGTTGCATTATTGTATTCCCTGGTCTTCTATGTTTGAATATAAGAGGATCTTGTGTTTGGACGCTTTCTTCTCCAGTCTGTTAGGAATCCGATGTTTATGACAGACCCTCGCACTCTTCTCATACAAGTCTTCCCCCTGCTCACCCTTATTACAACTCACTGTTTGAAGTTTATCTAAGACCTCACTCGCTCATGCATGCCTGGCCTAGTTTCAGAGTTGAGACGACATTGTTCTGAGTTTACCTCCATCTGATCATCCTTTATAAACAAATCGTGACATCAAACTAATGGGTGTCGAGCTCTGCTCCTACAAGAAATCTAGGAGTGACTTCCGATGCTAACACACTACATTCAACATGCTTACAATCAAGCTAAGCACTCTTCGACTCAAACGTCACCATTTTAAGCATGTTTTGGATATTTTCCCAAATCTCCTTTAGATTTTATCTTTGGGAAGGATATTGCTATCGATGGTCAATATGACATTGATAGGGCAGAAAAGTTCATTGAACAAATTCAATCGATACATCAAATGGTGCAAGAGCAGTTGGAAAAGAGTCAAGCCAAGTACAAGATGAGACATGACCAATATCGTGTTGATCATAGTTTCCAAGTTGGAGATGAAGTTTGGCTTTACATCAGTAAGGAGAGGCTTAAAGGAGAAGGTAAAAAATTGAAACCGATTCGATATGGTCCTTTCAAGATTATCGACAAGATTGGTAACAATGCCTTTCGTTTAGACTTTCCTCCTTATATGCAAATGTATGCAGTTGTTAATGTTGAGAATTTGAAATTGTATGAGCCTCCATTGATTGATGATCATGGAGAGCATGTTAAGATTCCTTCTATAGATGATTTTTCCCCAGAATATCTTACAGAACTGCATGAAGACACCATCCTTGACAGGAGAATGCGAACTTCAAAATGAGGAAATGTGGAGTATCTTCGAGTTGGTCTTAAAGGAACAAATCCAAGTGGATTGAGGTTGGAAGAGTGAGGGAACTATACCCTCATCTTCACATAGACTGAAAATAGTCTTTTGGAGGTCCAAAAGCTTTCCAATGGGGAGGTGTGATTAGGGGATCAAATTTTGCTCAAAAATTCAAAGTGCTCAGAATTGCTTCAAATCAAATGAGAGCATAGGACTCATCGTTGTGAACCCAATGCAACTCATTTGGGTTCAAACGGACGTCGGGAGCGAGAGATATCGCGTTCTATTCAAATTTACAAACAGGAAAAAAAAAGGGTTGCTGACTGTACAATCCATACGAATGCTGATGTGGCAGGCTGTACGACACGTGGCAAGCTGTACAACATGTGGCAGACAGAAATTTGGATAGTTGGCAAGTGACTTGGCATGTTTGGCAGCGAATGGAACGACGACACGTGGCCCAGTTAATGGCCGCCACGTGTCATCCATGATTTGGTTTAAAACTTATGTCGTTGGCCGGAGTTGACCATGCGACCTCCGGGCAGGGGCAAAGACTTGGCAAAGAGTCACCAACTAGTGCGCCACCATTTTTTACTTATTATATATATGGCAAGGAATGTATATAAGTTTGAATATGCGGGTGGTTTGGGCCGCGACCGGGCCGGGGCTTGGCCCCAGCCCTTGGTCGCGCGTTATATAACATATAACCTACAACTATATTGTATGGGTACACACGTGCACGGTTAATGTTTGTTCCAACGGTTATTTCAATAACCCACCATTTGGCCTTTGACCATTGGCTTATGTAATGGGAGCCCATGTTTATGCTAGCGCGTGGTCGCATGGGTCATATGACCTGGCCCTTGACGGTTAGGGGCTAGGTGCGCCCGTAACTGCCCTACAATTTGCATGGTTCGCGCAGTTGTGTTCGGTGCTAGGTTTTTACACTTAAATATGCATGTGGGCTAGGTTGAGCCATGGAGAGGTGCGTTTTGTAGATGCAGAGACAACAAGCTTGAAGGGGGGACTTCCAGGAAGCCTATCTTCTTCAATTTTTGGCCAAACGAGGTGCCGAAAAATCCCAACTAGGGGTTTTTGGATGTTCTGAAGCCATTGGAGCAGTCTATTTGGAATTTTGAGCATTGTAAAGTACATTTTTGATCACTTTGAGAAAATAATACAAATGATCCATTGGAAGATGGACCAGGAGATGTAGCCCAAGAGAGGGGTGAACTCCTTTATCATTTGCTGTGTTATGTGTTTTCTGTTCATTGATTATGCTACTATTTATATGCATCTTGAATGAGTAAATCCTATTAAAAGTTGTGTTGCAAAGATGATCCATTTGCATTTTTAACACATAAAATTTTACTTGCAAATAATTTCAAGAATACAAGTCTTCTTCATTTTTAGATTAGAATAGGAGTTGAGGATAACTCTCCAAAGCTATAAAACAAACAAAGAATCCTGAGTTAGGGAGAGAAATCCATTTGATGCATCGTTGTTTTGGGAAACCCTTCTCACACAAGGGTCAATCACGAGGTCACATTGGGGCCAACGAAGTAACTAACTCCGTTTCGTTGGTCTTAGTGGAGTGGTCTGTACATATTACAAATGGTGTTGAAATACACTTGAGCATCACTTGAGAGGATCACACCATTGTGGGAGGTACCTCTCAAGGGGATTTCGGGTCTTAAACGGCCCTGTCCTTGCGTGTATATCCGACTATCAACTGTTTCCATAGACTTTTAGGTGACGACGAATGGGAAAGTCTTTGTTGTACCTGGAGCAAACGTTGGTCAAACTCACTCGGGCTCCTTGGAGGGTAACCCATGTTTATACCATGAGGGAACTTTCACCAGGGTGTAAGTGCATTAAGTAGGTCGCCAACATAACTGATCCACCCGCTTTATCTCAACCCATTCTTTTTTTGATCTTGCGATGTTGGATTCATCGCCAACTAGTGTGTTCACCATGAGAAGGTTTTTGTTTGTTTGTTTGCTTCCTAGATTTTTTTAGTGTGTGCTATTTTTTTTCCCTTGCAAACCTTAGGTTGAGTCTGTATATATGGAATCATTTACTGGAACTACCAACCAAGGGACCCCTTTTCTTGGGGAACCTTTTAGTTTTCCTTGTTATGGAAATGTTGGTCCTCCTTTTATTGCCTCTTTGAGTCTTCCAAGATTCACTATTAGGCTTTTTGATTAATTGGATTGGTTGTCATTGATGGAAACACTCTGATGCAACACTGAAGTCATATCACTCATTCTCCCCCTATGACCATCACTCTCCTTGGAAACATACCTATGTGCTCTCTCGCCAAGCATCGAACTCTCTATCCATGCATTTGATAAATCTCTCCCCCTTTGACATCAATGGAAAATGTAGCTTCCTATCGGGGATGCTCCCTCATACTGAACTGTCCCTGGGGATCCTCCCCCTAACTGAAATCTCCCTAGGGATGCTCCCCCCGATTAAACTCTCCCCTAACTGAATTTTCCTCTTTATGGTGCTTCCTCATGTAAATCTAAGACATATAAGAATAACATTCAAAATTCATTGTGGGGAATAAACTATGCCAATTTTCTGAGGAAGATACTCAAAGGCCTCCCTTGGAAGTGATTTTGTAAATGTGTCTCCAATTTGTTCTTTGGTCCCAACATACTCAACTAGAATGTTCTTTTATGCAACATGTTCATGTAGAAAATGATAATTGATTGGAATTTGCTTCGTCTTTGAGTGCATCAATGGATTCTTTGAGATACTGATGGCGCTTGTATTATCACAATATATGGGAATGGGCTTATCATACTCAACTTGTACATCTGTCAAAGTTTGTTTCATCCATAGAACCTGTGTACAACATGATGTTTCTGCAATATACTCTACTTCAACTGTAGACAATGATATTGATGATTTTTTCTTGCTTAGCCGAGATACCAAACACTCACCCAAGTAGAACACTGCTCCACTTGTACTTCTTCGGTCATCAATGAAACCTTCCCAATATACATCTATGTAGACAATAAGTGATATATCCTGTCCTTTTGGATACCATAATCCAAACTCTTTTGTACCCTTGAGATATCTGAATATCCTTTTTATCGCTAGAACATGTGATTCCTTTGGTGTTGCTTGAAATCGTGCCACCTGTCCAACTCCCTGCATTCCATTTGGTTTGGATACTGTCACATAAAGTACATTGCCAATCATTGACCTATACTACCTCTGATATTTATCCTTTGAATCATCATCTTTACTTAACTTTAAACTAGTTTTCATAGGATTATTGACTGGTTTACGATCTTCCATTCCGAACCTCTTTATCATTTCTACGATATACTTGGTTTGAGAAATAAAATTTCCTTGGTTGATTTGACATATTTGAAGACCCGAAAAGAAGGATATTTATCCAAGTAATGACATTTCCAATTCATTCTGCATATTCTTTGCAAATTTCTAGCACATCCTGTCATCATCACTTCCAAAAATAATATCATCAACATAAACTTCAATTAACAAAATACTATCTTGAGTTATCCCTATGCAGAGGTTGTTGTCTGCATTTCCTTTCTTGAATCCTTGCTACTATAACTATCCATCCAATCTAGAATACCATGCTCCGGGAGCCTGTTTAAGACCATACAAGGCCTTCTTCAACCTACAAACATAATTTTCATTCTTTGACAACTGAAATCCTTCCGGTTGCTCAATGTAGACTTCTTCTTATAGAACCCTATTCATGAAGGTTTATTTCACATCCATCTGATACACTTTAATATTCTTGGAGCATGCATAAGTGAGGATCAATATGATTACTTCCATTATGGAAACTAGGGAAAACATCTCTTCAAAGTCAATACCTTCAACCCGAGCATATCCTTTACATACCAATCTAGCTTTCTTCCTGGTTACCTGTCCATCTTCATTCAATTTGTTTATGAAGACCCACTTTGTACTAATCACATTCTTGTACCTAGGTCTTGGAACAAATTCCCAAGTGTCATTCTTCTCTATCTGATCCAACTCTTCATCTATGGCTTTTATACAAAATTCATCCTTGTTGGCTTCTTCAAAGATGCTTGGGTTAATGGAAGACAAGAGTGCTAGTTGCAGTCTTAACTCCTTCTTCTTTGTTCTCGATAATCTGATTTGATGGATGATTCTTTTGTATTCATTTTCTACGTGTCTTTGGAGGTACTTTAAGATCTTATTGTTCTTTCTCTTCTGGTTCTAACTTCTCTTCTTCATCTTCCCATTCTGCTACTTCTTCTTCGTGAACCTGTTCCATTGACTCCTTTTCTTCTTCCTTCATTTTTCATCCACCTATCTCATCAACTGTCACATTCATGTGCTCCACAAATTTTTTGATCCTTGGATTGAAACATTTGTATGCTCTCCTTATGCTCGAGTACCCAAAAAGTATGCCTTTGTCCACACAAGAATCAAACTTTCCCATTCTACCATATTCTCTTTTGATGTAGCATTTGGTTCCAAAAACTTTGCAGTGATTCACATTCGCTGGTCTTCCTTTCCATAACTCGTAGGGAGTTTTATCACTATTGTTTTTGAGCATTACTCTATTTTGAATATGAACTATTGTATGCATTGCATGTTCCTAAAACACATTTGTCAACTTGGAATCCATTAGCATAGTTCGAGCCATTTCATGTACTGTCCTATTCTTCCTTTTGACAACTCCATTTGTTGTGGTATCCTGGCAACGAAGAATTGTCTCTTTATCCCATGTTTACTATAGAAGTCCATAAACTTCTTTGAATTAAACTATCCTCCATTTTCCAATCTCAAACATTTGATTTTCAAATCTGTTTCATTTTCAACCATCTCCTTGTATATTTTGAAGTTATCAAATGCCTCTGACTTCTTCCTGAGAAAAAAAACTGTAGTCATTCTTGTATAATCATCAACTAATAGAATAAAATAATGCTCACCTTTTAAACTCTTTATTTTAGTTGGTCAAACTAGATCAATATGCACAATTTCCAGCGGTCTTGTTGTGGAGTATTCCTTTGATTTGAACTTGGTCTTTGTTTTCTTTCCTTGTTGAAAATGCTTGCATAATGTGTTGGTTGGCTTTGTGATATGGGTCATTTCTCTGACCGCTTCTTTTTGCTAACTTTGACAAGGTTATCAAAGTTTATGTGACCCATTCTTTTGTGCCGTAGCCAAAGTATATATTCTTTTCCTAGACAACTCTTTATATTTCCAATTTCACTTAATACATATATGTTGCTTGAAGTTCTTAAAGCTGTTGCAACCACTTTGCTTGAACTTGTTTTTCTTATCTCCCATTTCTGTGAATCAAACACGATTTTCTGACCTTGGTCACACACCTGAATTACACTCAAAATATTATGTTTCATATCTTCCACTAGTAGAACATTCTCTGCTTTGGTATCCTTATTTCCAATTCTGATTGTGCCTCTTCTAATAATTCTAGCTAAGTCGTCATTTCCAAAGGAGACTGATCCATCTCTTTCCTTTATCAAGGTTAAAAACCTATCCACATCACCTATCATGTGCTTTGAGAAGCCACTGTCAACATACCAACCACATTTCTTATATTTAGCTTGAAGAGTGAGTGCACATTCTTCATTGTTAAACTGATTCTGCTTTCTTATCCACATTCTCTCCTGAGGTTCCTGTATGTGACTGTTGTTGTGATTCTCTTGGAGGAACTATCATTCTGCAATCTTTGGACATGTGTCCAAATTTGTTGCACTTGTATCATTCCACTTCAATTCTCAAGGATTCAAACATGTTGTATCTTCTTCTTTGTGTTTCACTAGGCCTTCTTGGATAACCATTTTGTGCATGACTTTCACAATTGTTTATGTTTCTTCTATTTTCTCTGCAATTTACAACCTTATGTCCAAAATTGTTACATGAATTGTTGGACACACCGACCACACCGAGAGGGGGGGTGAATCAGTGTAGGGCTCTTTTTCAACTTCCCTTCACAAAATTCCTTAGTTAGCAATCACCATTTACTCATTACTTATTATTGTAATTTATAACCAGTTAAATGCGAACATACATCAACAACATATATCATCAATAAGTCATCACCACAAGGAACACAAAGAACACAAGATGTATGTACAATTTTCTTTTTATTACGGACTACAATCCTTGGGTTATCAACAACAACTGAATAGAGTTACAACTCCACAAGAGCACCAAATCTACAATGCAAGACTCAGCTTACACAACTCAACACCAAATGAGAAGAGGAATCAATCCTCAATAGATACCAATCTTTCAACAGGTATGCGACCTGTTGTTACACGTCAAAATTACTCAACTGGATAAGTGTTGCATGTTCCTCTCAATTGTCGTAAGTGTCACATATTCCTTACAACTTTCGCAAGTGTTGCAAGTTGTTCACAAGTGTCACAAACGTTTCTCAAGCATACTGCCATAACGATGACACTAAGGAGGCACTTAAAACATCTCATACACTTGATTTGAAGAAGGGGAATTGGTTAACTAAAGTCACGAAACTCTTATCACATGAGAAGAGCTCTTAAACAAAGGTTCCGAGTGTGAGCGCTCCCCTACATCAGCCTTAGGAGCGCTGGCACTCCCCTATAAGGCCTCAGGGAGTGTTATAATGCTTGTCTGCCCCTCTGAAGGAGCGTTATCCACCTTTGGAGCGCTGGCGCTTCCCTCAAGCTTCCTAGGGAGTGCTATAGCGCTCTGATGCCCATTTTGAGGGAGAGCTGCCTAATCTGAGGCAGTAGTTGGCCCGTTGAGGAGAATAAGGGGAGGATATTTCAAGTTTAGAAGGTAGTTTCATTCAAATTCTTGGTTCCATCAGGAGATCCCTGATCTTAGCAGGAAGTTCCTCAACTTGTTCTAAAGATAACTCAAGAGGTTAAGCTCCTCTTAACCTATATAAGCAAGCTCTATGATGGTGAAAAAGGGAAGAATTGCTAGCATGAAACCTATGATCTCATAGGAAACACATAGTCATCCAAAGGAGAGTGATCAGTGAAGCTGCTGTCATCCAAGTTGTGGATCTTTCAAGAAAGGGTTAGACGAAGGGGACTTGACGAAGCTGTCGCATTCGCATCTATGATTGTAAGTACTGCTGCCGTTATTCTCATTAATATGACACGCTTGGCCTGTTTCTTTCTAGTTTGTGTCTGATGTTACATGAACTTATCATTGACAGATAGACCTGTTTTCAAGCTAATATCAATAGAGTAGGAAGTGGTCGTATCTTGTTTGTCTACAGGACTCAGCGAGGAGCAAAGGATGGGAGCTCAACTCAGAGCGTGCAGGGACAAACGTCGATAAAGAGGTACTTCTGTTCTCCTTCCTTCTCATGTGTTAGTTTGTATAGATTTTAAAGGAAGTCAGTGTCCATGTTAAGCATTTTCTGTCTTATAGTTAGGGTCAAGCTCTTTGAGGCAATCTACCTGTCCACAGGGAGATTTTCCTACAATAGAAACTTGCGACTCCACTGGGGAGGAATCAAAACTTTCTTAGTTTTGTTTGTCCTCATAGGCCTTGTATTACCTTTTGTTTTCTCAGACCTTGTTCACCCCTTTATATTTGATTGCATTTGCTGATTGACTCTTCACTCCATCACACTCAGCCTGATTATCAAAATTCCATTGAAATTTTTGGGTTTTTTGGACTTTTTGTGAGCTTTAGGACTCTAGCGCTCCCCTTCCTTGTTAGCAGAGCACCAACGCTCCCTTAAGCTGCTGGACAGAGCTTTATAACACTTTGGTGGCCCTTATACCAGAGCGCCAAACCTCTTTTTCCCAAAATCTCTTAAAAAATTGCAATTTTTGGAGGTCAAAACCCTGTTTTTTGACTTGCTGAGTTGTTTTGTGATTCAATCATTCTTCCTTTGACCTTTGACATGCTTCATCTTGAGAAGTAAACATATTTTTCTCAGATTTTATGCCCTTCTTCATTATTTTTGAGTTTTTGCTGTTGAGAGCTTGAACTCAATCCTTTGCTTTCTTCTCTCCTACCCGACTATGTGGGAACTCCAGTGAAGGACATATGAAGTCTGTAACTCTTATCATTTGGTTCTTTGAGGTCATCTAATCCAATCTCTTTCTCCTTCCTTTTGCGTTTTTTGTTTTCTTTCTCTTGATTGATTGCAAAAGGGTGTCTTGTTTGTGCGAAATATGCATTTTCTTGTCTGAATCTCCTTGATATGAAAGGGTAGTTGGCAAGAGAAATTTTTCATTGAATTGATCATCATTCGCATGAAAATGACAAAAGTACATCTTAATGATTAGTTTGCATATTAGTTTGCATTTTTGGAATGTTGTAGCATCATGTTGGATTTGGTTGAGAACAAAATTGATTGAGGGCATTCCTTATCAAGTGTTTGATAGTGAAAACGACTCTCCCTCTTTCCCTTAAATATGTATTCATTGAAAAGAAACGATTTCTTATCATATTTCACGCATATTTTTGGGAATTGAGTCATTATTCCATCAGTTTCACTTTCGTACACCCTCTGAGTAAACAACAGCCATTAAAATCAATGCTTAACTAAAATTTATCAGACTTTTTACATCTTTGTTAGCAAACCTACATTAGTTTAAGGTGTAGGGATTTGGAATAGGTTGAAAGGATAACTTTCCAAAGCTATCAAACAAACTTAGTATCTTGCGGTAGGGAGAGTCAAATCCAATTGTCGTATTAGTCTGCTCGGGATCCCCCTCTCACACAGGGGTTACGCACGAGGTCGCATTTGGGTGAGCTACAGAGATTATCCCTCCGTGGTTTAACTGATTGTGGTGGTCAGATCGTATTATGGGGATCGCTTAAAGGTAAATCCACAATTACTGCGTGGAAGCCATTTAGTTGATTTCGGGATCAATACCCTGCCCGTACGTTCGGATCAGACTGTCTACTGTTCCCGCCTAGGGGCTAGCTGCGAGTTGGTAACCTTAGTGGCCATAATATTTAGGGTCTCACACAAGGTGACGGTGAAGGGAAGTCTCACTGTACCTGGAACAGACGTTGGTAAAACTCACTCGGGCTCCTTGGAGGGTAAGTCCACAATTACTGCATGGAAGCTTGCACCAAGGTGTAAGTCCGTTAAGCAGGTCGCCAACGTAACTGATCCACCTGCTCTATCCCCTCCCCTTCCTATTTTGATCTCGCGACGTTGGATTTCATCATAGGAAGGTTTGTTTGATTGTTTGCTTCTTAGATTCTTAGCGTGTGTTGTTTGTTTTACTTAGTGGACCTTAGGTCGAGTCGGTGTTAATGGCATCAAATCCTGGGAGTACCAATGGAGGAACCCCTTCTTCTGGGGAACCTTATACCTTTCCTTCGTTTGGAAACTTTGGTCCCCCATATGTTGCCACACTGAGTCTTCCAGGACTCACTATTGGATTACCAGTTTGGTTGTTCCCCACTCCGGTGATCCCGAATCCTCCCAATGTTTCAGTTGAACCTAATACTTTGGATGTCGGTACACCACCCACACATCAACCTCATGTCAAATTTTTGCCTTCTTCATCAATTATGTCTCCTTCCATTTCTCCTTCTTCGCCTAGTGAAATCTCTAAAGCAAGTAGCCAGGTTGATCAAAAGAAGAAGAAATGGAAAGAGAAGAAGAAGAAGAACCCGAAAAGGACAAAGGCCCCAACAACATCAGATGTTGGCTCTAAGAAACCAGTTACTGTTAATAGTACTGGGAGTGTTGATGAGGTCAACAAGATTAAAATGAAGAATCCAAAACCCAAATTCCCTTGCAGCCTTTGTAAGGGTGACCACTTTCTGAGGGATTGCCCCGGTCTTACCCAGGTCTTAGAAATGTGGTCCTCCACGTCATCGGCCTCTGTCGGTCATGTTGATGATACCCTGTCAACTAGTGATATTCAGGTTGGTAAGAAGAAGAAAACTGTCAAGTTCCCTTGCATGTTATGTAAAGGTAATCATTACTCTCACCTTTGTCCTCGCATGGACGAGGCTTCTTCTCTTTTGGAAAAACTTCAACTTCCAAAAGGTTATCGTAAGCTTTCCTCCAACCCATCATTGGTTGATGGAATGGTCAATCCGGTTCCATCCCCGGTCAGTCTGGTTGATCAGGTGGTCAATCTAGTTTCCTCCTCGATTGAACCACGAACCCAAGTAGCTAATCCAGTTCCATAATCGATCAGCCCCGCTCTTCATCAAAAGAGTGACACCAAAGTGGTCGATCCGTTTCCACCCGTCGACCCCATTCTTCTCTTGGAGAATGAAACTCAAGTGGTCGATTCGGTTCTATCAGCGGTCGATCCCACTCCTCCTTTGACGATTGTCAACGTGACTGATCCAGTCCCTTCCTCGGTCAGTCCCACTCTTCCTCTGAAGAGTGCCAAAGTGGTCTATCCAATCCCACCATTGGTTGATCTGATCCAATCATCAGTCAATCATACTCCCCTTCTAGCGAGTAAACTTGATACTGCCCATGTTTTTCTCGTTAATACAGACTCTGCTGTGCCGGGGGGCATTCCTCCTTCTCCTGTGGAACCCCCTCCAAGTACTGAAGCCATCCTTTTTGATTGGGGTGCACTAAATAGACCTCGTCTTCCCTCCCACATTCCTTTCTAGATTACAGTACAGGTTCGTGGTCGGGACATTCCTCAAACGTTGATAGATGAAGGTGCGTCTGTTAGTATTTTGTCTTCTATTGCTTGGTATGCTTTGGTTTGTTCGCATCTTGCACCAATTGCACAGAATCTGTTAGCTTTTAACAGAAGAACTAGTCAACCTTTAGGGATTCTTCCTCAGTTTCCTGTAACTTTGGGAGGGAAAACTGTCTTTATCGATGTCATGGTAGTCCAAGACCCCTTGGATTTCGCTTTACTCCTTGGGCGGGATTATGTCTATGCTATGAAAGCTATTGTATCCACTCTTTTCCATGTGATATATTTCCCTCACAATGGAAGAATTGTGACTATTGATCAACTTTCATTCATCGACCTCGACTGGGTTACCTCCCTAAGTGGTTCTTATATGCAGACAGTATCGCCCCCGCCGCATGTCAATTATGTGGCGTTGTCTTCCATGACCTCAACTTCCGACGATTTGGATCCGGTAGTTGGCATGGTGATCTCTTCGGTAGGGTTATTGGAGCCTAATCTCCTTACCCTTGTCATGACCCTCGACATGTGTTCCTTCCAGAGTGATTGTCTTCCATCCAACAAAGATCTCTTGGAAGCCATGACCGAGTTTTGTCCCTTGACATGGTATCCTTCCAGAGTGTTATCCTCTTGGAAGCCATGATCCGGACGAAACCACGAGCATAGTTTCTCTTCTCTGTGGCAAGCTCGTTAAAAAATGAAACAGAGGCTTTGAGCATAGTTTTCCTCTCTATAGCAAGCTCGTTAAAAAATGAAACAACAATCTGGGGATCGAACCCGGAACCCTGAGCATAGTTCTTTTCCTGTGTCAAGCTCATTAAAAAATGAAACAGTCACCTCTCTTGAACCTTCATTTCATCCACCTGTATCCTTTTTCTCCATCTAGCACATAAATTGGTGACAACCTCAAAGTCGGTGAATGAATTGAAGCTTGGGGGGCATGTCTCCAGCATTTGATGATCATTTTGGAGCTAAGCCACCAACTTTCAAGCTGGGGGCATACCGAGATTAGTCTTTGTTCTTTCTCGTGCTCGTAAATACATGAGAATGAAACCGGGTAAACTTTTATCTCTTTTTCGGACCCGTACGGATACACGAACACACGAAAAAGGAACCCCCCTGGAGTCTTCTTTAAACCCTTTTCAGACTCTCTAAATATGAAAAGATTGTCGAGTGACCTTGCTTCCTTTCACACTTGTTAAAAGGTCAGAAAGGGCGTCTTTCGAGCGATAGTTTATCTCTTTTTCGGTCTCGTTAGACTACTGTACAAAAAAGGAACTGAGAGAGTTCTCTTTTAAGTGTTTTTCCAGACTCTATAATACCGAAAAACCTTCGAGTTTTCTGTCTTTGGACTCATTAAAGCACACATCGATAGGCCCACATGGGACCAAACCCTTACTTCTTCCGGTTCGTTAAACAAAGGAAGAGGAACTTACCGAAGGTGAGTTATATCGAGCATGTGTTATCCTCCTCGAGCTCATTAAACCAAAAAGAGGTACTCATCCATCTGGATGGGGGAAAAATTGAAAGGAGCAAGCCAAGTAGTCTCTTGAGAACATCATCCATCACTTCTTAGAGTCACCCTTGAACATGACACTTTGTCATTTGCACATATCATAATCCGTTGAACCTCTGCACTAAGCCAATCCTTTGAGTCCTTTTCACTCCTTTGGGTCACCCAACACAAGTCACCGTATCCACTGCATAAGTGTTGGTCCATGTCATGTTTTGCTGTTGTGCCTCAGTGTTCAAGGGAAGTATGTGCCTCTGGAGTTAGCCATCCCAAATATGTTGCCTCAAAACCTATGTTAGTCCATGTCCATTTGATCTACCAATTACATCTCTATGTCTGTTTCGTGTCGTTGATGGGGGATACATCAAGGCCCTCCCTCGATGAGTCTATTCCTGTCGACTTCAACACATTATCCGGGAATCAGACTTAGAAACCAGTTAGTACTTTGGGACCTGCATGCCTCAATGGCAGACCTCCTCACATTCGACAGTAGGTCTACATCATTGACCCCTGATCGAATGATTCCACGGGTGTTCGACCTCAGCTCATCTATTCACATTTGCTAGAATGTACTAGGGTACCTTTGACATTAACGATGATTTCCCTCGCACTTGTTAACGGTTCACACCATTAACCAGTAATCAAGTGGTTTCTGCCATGTTCGACATCAGGACATCTATTCACATGGTTAGAATCGTACCACATTGAGATTGGTAAGAAGACCCTGGGTTGAGTAACCACTTTGATATATGCTTTGCCCAGGCTGCGAAGGAGTTTCTATTGGACAAAGAACACATACACTGTTACATAGATCCACTTTGTATTGGTCGTGGCTATGTCTTGTCATCTCGTAGATCCACTGTGTATTATTCGTGGCTACGATCAGTCCGAGTCATCAGAGTAAAGATCCACATTGTATCTTCGGTGGCTATACTTTCTTATCAATACAACTATGGATCCGCAGTGTATTTTATGGCGGCCATATCTTGCAAGTCTTGATCACCCAAACATAGGTATGCCTGCCTTGGGTTTTGAAACATGTCATGATATTTGTTGGATGTTTGTGTGCAGCTTCTGTTAGGTTCTCCGAGTCTATACCCTTGCTTGAACGTCTACAAAGCATTTCAGTTATCAGTTCACATATTCTAACTTCATACTTTGGGGGGCAATCTGTTACATGTCAAAATTACTCAACTGGATAAGTGTCGCATGTTCCTCTCAATTTTCGTAAGTGTCACATCTTCCTTACAACTTTTGCAAGTGTCTCAAGTTGTTCACAAGTGTCGCAAACGTTGTTCAAGCATACTGCCATAACGACAACACTAAGGAGGCACTTAAAACATCTCATACACTTGATTTGGAGAAGGGGAATTGGTTAACTGAAGTCAAGGAACTCTTATCACCTGAGAAGAGCTCTTAGACAAAGGTTCTGAGGGTGAGCGCTCCCCTACATCAGCCTTAGGAGCGCTGGAACTCCCCTATAAGGCCTCAAGGAGCGTTATAACGCTTGTCTGCCCCTCTGAAGGAGTTCTATCCACCTTTGGAGCACTGGCGCTTCCCTCAAGCTTCCTAGGGAGCGCTACAATGCTCTGATACCCATTTTGAGGGAGCGATGCCTAATCTGAGGCAGTAGTTGGCCCGTTGAGGAGAATAAGGGGAGGATCTTTCAAGTTTAGAAGGCAATTGCATTTGAATTCTTGGTTCCATCAGGATATCCCTGATATTAGGAGGAAGTTCCTCAACTTGTTCTAAAGATAACTCAAGAGGTTAAGCTCCTCTTAACCTATATAAGCAAGCTCTATGATGGTGAAAAAGGGAAGAATTGCTAGCATGAAACCTATGATCTCATAGGAAACACACAGTCAGCCAAAGGAGAGTGATCAGTGAAGCTGCTGTCATCTAGGTTGTGGATATTTCGAGCAAGGGTTAGACGAAGGGGACTTGACGAAGCTGTCACATTCACATCTATGATTGTAAGTACTGCTACCGTTATTCTCATTAATATGACACTCTTGGCTTGTTTCTTTCTAGTTTGTGTCTGATGTTACATGAAATTATCATTGATAGATAGATCTGTTTTCAAGATAATATCAATAGAGTAGGAAGTGGTCGTATCTTGTTTGTCTACAAGACTCAGCGAGGAGCAAAGCATCGGAGCTCAACTCAGAGCGTGCAGGGACAAATGTCGATAAAGAGGTACTTCTGTTCTCCTTCCTTCTCATGTGTTAGTTTGTATATATTTGAAAGGAAGTCAGTGTCCATGTTAAGCATTTTCTGTCTTAGAGTTAGGGTCAAGCTCTTTGAGGCAATCTACCTATCCACAGGGAGATTTTCCTACAACACCTGTTAGTAGTGCAACACACGTATGTGCGCACCCTACCAGTAGTACAACTCGCGTATGTACTCGACCTGTCTGTACTACAACCTGCATATTCCTTCTGAACAATTAGGGTTTTCTATCCATGAAAAACTCATATCCTCTGCAACCTTCAGTCACATTCACTTCTTTCTTTCACTGTCCAATCTGTAACATGACCAATCTCAACACATCCATACTCTCCAACAACTTACTCATGCTCCTCAACCATAAAATATGAATGCTACTCAAACATAAGTAACGAATATACTATGGCAACCGTATCAGTACTGAAACATAAGAGTGTTGCTCACTCTATCAATCAACCAACATAACCATATCATGATAGCCATACCAAGAATGCCTCAAGCAGTCACCATACAATAAGCAAGAGTATCCATCAATACAATTATGTAACCATACCAAAGTTTTTATGGCAGATCTGAGCCCATAGAATGCAGATATGGAACTTGCTTAAGCCTTCAAGAACCTGGCACATCTCACACTCAAGTCTTCATAACTTTCTTCCAACTATACGCGCTTTGTCCTCCTTCATCCCACGTGTGTACGTGCTTTGTCTCACTGCAACCCACGTATGTACACTCTCTGTCCCACTGCTTCTTGCATACTCCTTCATAAACTAGGGTTTCTAAACTTCTGAAAATTTCATCATCATGATCTCAAACTTACAGAAACTTTGATGTGTCCATGAGATCCTCAAGTCAATCTCTATCTCAGAATAGATCTTCACTATATTCTCAAGAGATGATCTTCACAAGAGACCCTTGCCTCTTATTTATACTCTCCAAGTAGCTTCCTTAGAAG